>JAHZND010001127.1:0-12953 GCA_027744115.1 Acrocyrtus sp. NNG-2020
TCCTAGTGCATTAGCGACTTTGAATTCGAATTCCCTCGGTAAAGATTTGCATAATACCTATAGACGCCATAGCCTTCAGTAATTACCAGAAAGAAAAATAAACTTTTTAGTCCGAAAAGGTTCACATGAGCACTTCTGCACAATGAACTGGAGGGGAGAATTTTATGAGCTTTCAATGAAATAAAAAAATAGTTTGGAGGAAAAAGATAGTTTTCCTGCACGGCGGGTTTTTTCCTTAGAAGGGAGCACGCTTGGATTAAATTCGGTTCATGAGCTTGTGAGCTGAAGCTCGAATGTCGAAAATACGCAGTAATATGTAGGTAATCTGTCCCACGTGTAGTATACGTGCGTGTACACACCCTGCACAATTATATTCTTTAGACATCGTCAAAGTAGCCTAAATTAACTGATTTTAATTTTAAGCGTGTTGATTTTGAGTTACATGCAAAATTGTCTAAAATTATACCCCTTTTCATAATATTAATCATATCAGGTTAGTAAGCATAACTATTTCATATTCATTTCATGATGAATTAAATCCTGAAGTAGTAAATCTCATGTTCCCAGTAATGGCATTAATATAGCAAAATCAGCAAAATATTTTTTCTCGTAACTTTTTTGGGAGCTACTTTGCATGCTTTACATTAGCAGTCTTGCTTAATTTGTGTTCCCTTTTGAACGACACGGCTATTAATATATATTTCAAGCTTATAACTAATTCGTCTTGCACACAATGAAAACAGAAGTATCGTATTTATGCTGCTAATCCTCTTAGATAAAAGGCACGCAATCATTCCCACGCTCACCTGGAACACGTATTAATTTTGCTCATTTAGTTTGATTGAAATTCATTTGAATTCATTCAGCTGCTTCACTATTCCCTCACGCTACAGCATTCCACTTTTAATAAGCCAGCTGAGGCTTAGGCATCCCCAACGGAAGGCTTTTTTATGTGTATCCGCCTTGTAGCCTTTTTTTATTGCGAAATGTTTCCAGATGCGAACTGGCAGAGATTCGGCTCGAGCTTTTGAATCGCATCCCCAACAAAAATAAATTCCACTCAAGTTTCAAATTAATACTTAGACAGTTAGCTCTTCATCTGGTGACCAGTCACTCACGATCAGACCAGCGGAGTTTCAATAAGATTCTCATTTTAGAAATTGGCAAAGTTACCTAAAAAAAAATAAGTAGGCACCCGACTCGGAACTTTCTCTACTAAACATAATCCGGGAAAAGGAGCCCGCATGTCAATTTTGCAATTCGTACATGATACATACATCCCTGTTTATATTTACCCAGACTTCCATAACTTTTTTTTGCGCGGCTAACTTGACTCGATTCTTTGCACAAGCAACTTTATCCAGAAAGGAATTCATGACATTCACAAGCTACCTTCTCTACCACACACATCTACCTACTTTTTTTTTCCAGTATGTAGATCAAAATCACAAAAGTATTCCTAGTGGACTAGTTTGCAAAGTATGCAAAATTGGATGAAGTCTTCATCTCATCAGCTCTCTCTCCCTCCAAAAAAAACTCAATCTGCCGTGTTCCTACTACTGACTACTCCACAACTTTTTTTTACTCCAACTCCAAGTATATAAAACCATTCTCCAGTGATGCATGCCATGTACCTACTTTTTCCTTATTTTCCGAAAAACCTCTTCCACCTTTGCATTTCCCTATTCCCTATTTCCCTCCAAAAGGTTTTACTGTACAAACATGCCCACTCAACCTTTTCCGGTACATCCCTCCTTATAACATTCTCTAAGCCTGGCACTCGCTCGTCTGCTATAATAACGTGGAGTATTTCCCATCTCCATTAGATATAAGTTGATGAGAAGTTCCGGAGAAAAGAAGTTTGCTGTTTTGGCGGTTGGCTGCCGTCATCATGCCACAGAGGAGAGGGATGCCTTTGAGCGAAAGCAAAATCATATAATTTTTGCACAATATAGGACAGCTCTTCCTCTTCCTTGGTTGGTTTTTCGAGACGGAGCTGGACTGATCATACATGAGGAGGGAGCACTAACTGGTTGGAAAACTTTTTTTTTTTCTCCGATAACGAGACACAATATAGGACAGCTCTTCCTCTTCCTTGGTTGGTTTTTCGAGACGGAGCTGGACTGATCATACATGAGGAGGGAGCACTAACTGGTTGGAAAACTTTTTTTTCTCTCCGATAACGAGGGCAGCCCCAGCTATATGCTTAAAAGATGGACAGGCAGATGGACGGGGAAAGTATGATGGTATGACGGGAAGCCAGGAAAAACAAGATAAAAAACTGGGGAGGCAAAATAAAAGGGTGTAGCTGGAAAAAAGGATTGATATGATGCGTATCAGATGGGAGATAAGGAGGGAAATGAATACTTTTCGTAGTTTTCAGGAAAATACATATTTTTTTTCTTTGACCTGAGCAAGAAAGGCAAAAGTAAGGAGGAGGGAGGAGAAAGGCTTAAAAAAAAGTTTTTTCCCGCTTCCTTGTTATCGACTCTACAATACAATATAAATGGTATGAAAGGCAAAAAAACATTAAGGCTAACGGAGTAGTGGCTTAACTTAAGGACTATTTCCTTCCATCTGTCTTATCATTTAAAAAGCAATTTGGAGTGTGGAAGGGGGCGTTTAAACAACTTCTTTTGGAAGGAATGAAATAAGAAGACAGGAAGGGAGACGGGGAATTACAGCCGTCTTGAAGTTTGCTGAATACCATACACCATAGCGTACACGTCTTTTGCGAGGCTCTCTCAGTACGCATCCAGCAATCATCCTTCATTTTCCTCTGTACACATCCCTTTATAGCAGCTGACGGTGATGGGGATCATGAGGGAATTCTTCCTCGTTTCATATCTTAATGAGAATAAATAAACCTCAAGAACTTGACTTGAACTTACGCGACAAGGGAAATCCTTTTGAAATGGATGGAGCGAGCTGCAAAAAAGGATATGTACATACAAAGTTCATAAAAGTTTTTTTTGAGGAGTGGCCCACTTTTACTATTATAATTATATGGTAGCCATACCCCCTCTATTTCCCTCAAAGTAATCCCTTTAAATATGAAGAAAACTCTGAGAAATGAAATTGCACCATAAAATTTAATTTGGGACGGTGGAAAAAAAATTGCTGAAATCTAAATTGGCGATATATTTCACGTTCAAACCCCGCAATAAATTATGAGTCATCTGTGTACCAAAGAAAATCAGAGTTTTTCCAGAGCTTTTGGATTGGAGCAGAGGTAGAGCAAAAGGACAGTTTTTTTTTCAAGGGATGGAGGCGTTGACAATATGATACATCCTCATTAGTCAACTCGTGCTGTGTGAGCAAAAAAAAAGTTGTCCAGGAAAATTTTCAATTTCAACACACACACACTCCCTCCCACACCATACCATCCACCCACCCACCCGAAAAAAAACGGGATGTAATCGGGTGGAAGAAAGTCGCTTAAAATATTTACAAACCCGTTTCCCATACTCCACCTTAATCCACCTCCACTCTTCATCCTGACAATAAAATATGAACGAGCAGATTGCAGCTGTCAACAAACACAGCCTTAGGGTTCCATATGTGTCCCACATCTATACATAATCCGTTTTCTGTGCGATTGCCCTCTCTGTTCCATTCCAATTCTAGTCCCTTTTCACTCACTTCCCCTTTTCAACCTCCGCTCCGAAAAAAAGTACTTTCGCTCCGCCAGTCTAACAGCACTTTTTACTCATTTTCCTCCAATATTTTTTTAAAGCACACAGCACAGCTCCCAACTTTTTCGTCAGATTTTTTTTCTCGAGGAAAAAGAAGCGCGCAATTGCTAAAGCTGAAAAGGACTCATTCAAAATTGAATGTGCGTACCCAAAAAAAAAATAATATCAGAGCTGCACAGTTGCATAGTACACCTTTTTCTCTATGAAAAAGGAGCAAGAGAAAGGATGAAAACGCTGTCATAGAGTAATAGGAGAGAATGACACTGAAAAACGGGAGCTAATGTTACGTGTTTTTTTTCCTTTCATTACGAAAGGTGACACTAAATCATAAATCTGTGAATGCAAATAGCGAATGAGAGCGTACATTTATTCAGCCATTTGAATGTAGAAATTTTCATTTTTTTTCTTCATTTTTCCGCCCATAGACATTCCCTTCCTGAGTAGATATTATATACAATTTGAATATTTATTGGAGTCTCAGAATCGGAGCACAATGAATAAAAGAGCTTCTTTTTCATGTTTCCTTTTCTCGTTTGTGAAAGGGGGAAAAGAAGTGAAAACGGGAAGGAGGTGAGATAACTGTATTTTCTACGGCGTATACCTACTTCAGAAGAGCCTCATTTATGTTGTGGGGGTCCTTCTCATTCCAATTCCACTTTTCTCCGATGCCTCAATCTATTATTTGCCTGTGCTCATTTTCATTTCGTCTTTCTTGTCATTGATTACACTATATTTTTACTTGGGAACTGGAGCAAGCTCTTCCGTCCACAGATATCTCCACTAACATTCCGCATAGTCTCAGCTGGCGAATCTTTATTGTGCTTACGAAAAGTTTTAAGACTGTCAATCTGAAAAAAAAGATTCTTTTATACTGGGGACGTTTGGAGCTTTCTCTGACTCTCAAAATACCAGATTCAGCACCAAACATTTTTAAGCAACTGTCGCTCAACCAAAAATGTTTTAGTAAAATA
Organism: Acrocyrtus sp. NNG-2020; assembly: GCA_027744115.1. NCBI lineage: Eukaryota > Metazoa > Arthropoda > Collembola > Entomobryomorpha > Entomobryidae > Acrocyrtus > Acrocyrtus sp. NNG-2020. Next base: position 4,667 of record JAHZND010001127.1, read on the forward strand.
GGCTACTCAGAAGTAAAACATTTGCAAAAATAATTCAAATCTAAACTTTTACAAAACGGCTAATTCATAGCAAGCAACGTAATTTTTTGAAATGAAGTTTTGCAAGAAAATATTCGATAAAATGTACACAGTAGGTAAACGAATTTAGTGAAAGTGCAAAATTTGATCAAGTGAGTTTTGGTGAAAAGTTGTTTTGAAAAAGGATTCTTGGTATTAGTTCCGCACACACGATGTTTCCCTGTCGAGTACAGACTTCTGAACATGACGGGTTCTTCATATTAAAAAAAAAAGAATATAAATATAGAAGAGCGCATTGAGTACGCTTTTTGTTCTGCTTTTCCTCCTCTCTGAAATGCAATTTACGAGAGCTGAATACAAAATCAGGATCTATATTTTGTGCCGTTTCGATGAGAAATGAATTCCGAGTGGAAAAAGGCACTGTGGTGAAGGAAATGAGTAGAATATTGGCGGAAGAGCTTTTTTTCTGTTGGAGTCACGTTGAAAATAGCACAGGTAGAAATTGCAATAAGCTGATCACAGAGGCGTGTTTCTTGGAAGTTTAATTCTAAAAAGGGGAAAAACTGACAATGCAGAGACCTTTTGGAGGAAGGGGACGTCAATGATTCTATGATCGTGTCGCTTTACGTGTTTCCATACATCTCAATCCCTCCAAACAGAGCATTTTTTGGTGAATGAGCGTAGTAAAAAAGGTGACGATGATGACATGCTCGCTATGGATAATGAATATTAATGCCTTTATTAGTAGGCGCTTTATTACAAGTTCTTTGTCAAAGTGACAGATGACAATATAGTAAAAACTGGTGTGCTCGGTGTTAATTTGTACTCACTTCACAGCATTGTGCATGGTGCATGGTTATCCATCGGATTAAAGGAAAAAGGGAAATTGAACGAGATGGGAAATGGGAACGTTCTTTAATTAACGTGTAAGTGACATGCAGTAATGTGTTGGTAAAATAGTGGCAAAGAACTTTTCCAAGTACCTTTCTAGCCTCCTGCTTATTCTGTAGTGGCACCTATTACCGCAGAGTTTACCTATGCAAATAGGTAGGTGAAATTGGAATGTACGAAATTGACTCAAGTTTTTCATTTGTATTACTAGTGCATCATTTTCCCTTTTCCCAAATTGACAATAGACAACTTACCCAAAGATTTCATGCGTGATAGGAAACCAACTTAATGGAAACTTCAAAAAGTCAGCAAAGAAATTGACTTTTTTCAATCCCGTAAAAATCCAGTCCTGGAAAGTGAAAGTTTTGAGATAGGAAACAAAAGAAAAGTGGAACGCCTGACACTAGCACACTTCCTCTTCTTTATAAAAATAAATGTCTACGCGATTTTAACCTATACCCACGTAGCTACATATATTTTTGCTCTATTCAGCTTCAGCGCACCCTACTATATTTTTGCACTATGATAAAAGATAAAAAGAACTCGAATTTTCCTTATATTTCTGCGTACTAAATACTAACACTGTTTACCAAGATTTTCTCGGTAGTATTCTCTCGAGTTGAATGTACGATTATTACAGCTTCAGTTTTCAGTTTTTTTCCCCTTCAGTGGGAAAACTTGTAGTTGTAGTGCCATATATGTTTTCCCTTCGTCTTAACTCATTTATCCGTCGCCTTCATTTCTAGCTATTAATGAGAATAGCTGGAAATAAAAGGGATAAGCTGCGACTTACCCAACATTTTCTTCACAGTACTACCTGGAAATGGGACAACCCCGTGCACATGACACGTACAACTTGGTTTTTTTTGTATACCAAAAACGTATTTTCCGTTCTGAATTGCTCTCCAGGAGTGACAAAGGATTTCCAATACCTTTCCAAGAAAAAAAGAAATCTCAGAGAATGTACTGAGAGCATGCAAGAATCGAGTATATAGGCTGTATATATATGTTTATCCAGTTGTACTCGAGATTAGCTGTAAAAGTTATAGTGGGAAATACGTACGCTCCACTAATATTGGCATTCATTATGCTATTAAATATACCATTTCTACTTCAGGAAGAAATACGTGTTATATGAAAAGTTCAAATAGAACGGGAACGGGAGACGAGACGTGCTCCCGATTGTCCTTCTTTCACAAAAAAAAAAGATTTACCGCTTTTGGGGAATGAGACTTAGGCAGAAATCTTAATCTTCAAATTCAACAATACCTGTCATTATCATCGCCATTCCCCGCTCCCTTTACTTCATCCACATGCGAACAAAAGAAGGAAAAAAATTTTCGTTGAAAACACTCAGGCATGGCATTTAAGCTGTCGTCTGAATCGAGCTGAGCCTTGATTTTCTGCGGAAGCCTGCGGAACCTGTCGTCTCTCGTGTTCAGAGTGAGTCTTTAGGCATCTCCACGAAAAAAAAAACTTTATGGACTGTCTTCCGAAAAAGACAATGATGGAAAAAATGGGGAAAGAAAATACTATAAAAAAGAATGCCACATCATTACCGTTATTGTTGATGTAGAGCTATCCAATACACTACCTACGATATTACTCCTACTACTTTACTGGTGTCATTATTGTCCTTATCGTTGTCATCATGTCATTTTCTCCGAGTAAATGACGACACTTTATTTCATGGGGAAATGAGTAGAGTGGAATCAGAAACAGTGCGAGAGAGGAGAACGTGGTGAGGCGCGAGGGCTGGGAAGCTGGCAATTTTTGAGCAGCCAATGAAATCGCTTGATGGAGAAGCCTTCAAGGTTTCTGTAGGCACTGGGAAGGCTTTAGCTACGGCTTACTATTTGCATGTAAATAAAACATCGTCAACACCATCATTGCAATTTTATACTGCTAAGCAAGTAGTTGGGCGCAATTTGGCAATGATTTTTTGTTGAATTTTGTGATAGGTACTGGGAAGGCTTTAGCTACGGCTTACTATTTGCATGTAAATAAAACATCGTCAACACCATCATTGCAATTTTATACTGCTAAGCAAGTAGTTGGGCGCAATTTGGCAATGATTTTTTGGTTGAATTTTGTGCCCAGAAGTTGACTGAAATGCTCCAAAGTAGTGAGCAGCACACAAGTTTAGTTTTGTATGAAGTTGAAGCAACTTTTCAAAAAATATTTTTATTGACTTGGGCGCATTTTGTGAGGTTCACGTAAATTATTATTAATAAAAATGAATACTTCGCTGTTCCTTTATTGCGAATTTAAACAATTTAACAAGGGAAACTTCCTCCTCCTGAGACCACTAAACTAGGGATCTTGATGGAAAAAGGGGAAATTCATACTTTTTTTTCTATATCCCTGCATTTTGACGTCCCTACAGATCTTTTCTACTTCAGTCTGTAAACTTTTTTTCCCTTCAATTTAAACTTCACCCTGGGGAATCTGCTTTCGCAGAACATGAGCACTCGCAAAAATGGCAGCAGGATGTACGAATACGATAAAGAAGGAAACATTCTAAACTGCTGCGGCAAGTGCGTCTACTACAAATATTATGGAAATTGATTCAGGTCCATCTTGAGTAAGCCATTGGGTAGATTATGACGGTAACAATAATAATTTTTAAATGACCGCGCTCCTCTAAAAAAAGAGTTCCGTTCTGTTTGATTTTTCAGGAGGGAGAGAGCAGCAGAGCTAGTTCCAGTCCATTTCGTATGAGAAGGCATTTTTACCTAATGACGACTATAAAAGCCATCCGGAAGGAAAATGGGAAAAGTGCGATATCGTCTTTATCACAGCTGGAGAAAGTGCTCTGAGCAGCCACCTCTGCATAAACTGAGGCTAATAATACCACTGCCAATACCAATTACGTCTCTGTAGCAAAGCGTGAAAACGTGCTGGACACAAATAAAAAAAAATATTTTAATAATGACTTTGTCGAATCCAAACCCACCACCCCTACATAAACTCCCATCGCCCATTTCCTGTAATGACAAGAAAAAACGCAATTTCAGTGCTGCGCAAAACTCATAGGGAGGATGGAGGGTGGAAAATAAAAAAAACAAATGCACTTTTGATCACTAGAGATCTCTCTGTTAAAGGTTTTATACTGTAGAAGAAGTTGCGTGTGAAAAAGTTGACGTTTGATATAATCAGCGTGTAATTGTTTACGAGTTTGTGAGTTTGAGAAAAGGAGAAAAACGGGACTAGCTGTGGTGAAGTGGAAACTAAGAAGAGAGGAAGAAAAGGAGGTGAGGTGAGATAAATTCATTCTTATCAACTGCAACTTTTACATCACTTCATTATCATCGTGATGAAAGGGAGCAGTGTCCTTTGTTGACTCAGCACCAGCAACCGTCGCTGAAAAATATTGACACGCACAAGCATAAAATTCCTGGGAAGGAGGGAGCAAGTTTTTTGTAATGAAGACGACAAAGGCACGGACGAAAATGACTTTTATCGGGAGGATGATGGTGCTGCTGACAGAGAACAAATCATTTCTGACTTCTCTCCGAGTTTCTCTCCGTCTCAGAAAAATTCTGGCCATAGTCTTACCATCGCTCCTGATTGGATGTCTTGTTGAGCCCACCGAAGGCTGTGCGAAATCCGAGTACTTCTGTGACAATACGCGATGCATCAGCCTCGACAAGTTTTGCAATGGAGTTAACGACTGCGGAGATGGATCTGATGAGCCGCGCTACTGCAGTCGTAAGTTCACATTTTTTTATCTTATTTTTAAGAAAGATATTATTAGTCTGCGGGTAAAGTGAAGCGATTAATTTTAGGAGACAGTTACAGTTATAGCATACTCCTGTAGAATTTGTTAGCAATGCTGAATTTTCCCGTGGCAGCTTTCAAGTTGCATGACGAAATACAGTTACGAATTGAATAATGTTCGATTTACTCGTTCTGAAATGGGCCATTCTATAAAGTGGAAAATTTCACTCTTCCCCACTCCTATCTACTTGTTTTTAAGTGATATGTACTTTGAGCATGCAAACATGAGGAAACTTGTTCAGAAATCGTTAAAGTAGATCTACTTTGCTGTTTCGTCCTTTTCCCCATGATCATCTTCCCCAAAAAATTCTTTCCCTCATAAAGTCTCCTTTTCTGCCGTGCAGCTGTAAAGAGTGCTCGTCCGTTATTCTCTATATTTTTTGGATAGCTCTTCTGGAAAATTTTAAGTGCTCAATAAATACTGATCTCCGCCAGAAATTGGAGCCCTTGCCTTACTTTCAGCAATGGCGATATATATATGCCCAGTTTTCGCCAGTTTTTTTCAGTATGCGAGTATTGATCGGAAAGAGGAAGGATACTACTATGCATCATCTTTTTATGATCCATGAGATTCTAAACGGTTTATGACACTAAATCGATCCGACACAACCAATCAGCGGGATACGCAGCAACAAAGTAGTAAAATTTCATCCTTTTCAAATCTCATTGGCTGAAATCTACAACACACCCAAAAGCCTCTACCAGAAACACTACTAGGCCACATTAGGGATTATTCCTGGAGCGAAAAAAAGTGCACTGAAGAAAAAAAAGCGTGCAACTTTCCTATCTGTTACTGTTCCCAGATATAAGCGCTTTTATGTATATTAACCAAAAAAGTGAACTTTTTTTTCTCCAGTCTAGTAAACACGTGTAGCAAGCACACCGACCGACGCGACTGCTCAAGTACCTTGTTCCCTCCACTCAAGCCTAGGTGGAATTTATCGCTTTTATTCCAGCAAAAACTTCGATTTTTCCCGTGTGCTGCACAGGCTGAAAGAATCAGAGTATGCCCGCGCTCCTTTTTTCACTTAAAACCCTCTTCCAGTTTCCTAAATCGCCTCATATGAAATGGTAAATAGTGCTGGAAAGAAAACGACAAGTAAACAACTAAGCAGTATTGGCTTTACATTTACATCGTTATCATCCTCATAATCGTCTAGTCATGTGGTTTTTCTCAGAGCATTTTTATCGGTCTCTGTCGCACACTGGAGCAAGCAAGTTTTTTTTCCTTCCGCTTGATTCCGGTCTGTATACTGAATGTATCTCGCTCATATGAATACACTTTTCAACTTCATTCCCTGGTTGGGAGAAGTGATGAGAAAAAAAAGTTGAAAGAAAACGGTGAGCTGGAGTTAGGATGTGGAAAAGTGGAGTAAATGATGGGAGCTCTGAAGATTGAAGCCCGAAAAGGGAATGGGAAAGTAAATCCATTTTTATTTCATTTTGATCTATCAAAATGGCAAAGGCAGATAATGCATAGTGCTGTAATAGGTGAAAAAGGCATTATCGTGCATATACCCTTTTTTCTACTTTTTACCAGTTTGATTTGATTTCCAAATGAAAAAAAAATGTAAGAGAGATGGAACAAACCATTTTTTTTCTGTGCTCATCATCATCAAATGAAAAACTTCCTCTTTAAGGGAAAACTCGGTGGAATACAAAAGCCTTTTCCAAATGGATGTCTACTTTATTCTCTATTAGCTTCGCTGGTACTACATGTGCGGGAGATAAAACAGAAAATCATGCAAACTCAAACCGTCAATAGCGTCATAGCTGCTCCGAGAAAGGAAGGGAAAATGGAAGGATGTAGAGAAAAAAGGGAGCTGTGTGCTGGAGCCGGGTGCCCCAAAAAATACTATGACTGAAATGACTGGGATGTCGATGATGCTATATTAATTTACTACTAGTACTGGAGGAAAAGGCGCACCAACCTAAAAAAAAAGTAATATTACCACAACACAAAATGGCGAGGATACAAAGGAAGAGTTTAGTCTTGTGACAGCGAAAATCCTCTCTTAAATTAGATTACTCTCTCCTTTTATACATTACGCATTTTCACATGGCACAAACCCAGCATGATTAGGTGGCTTGGGCTTGGAGCAATTTATTTTTAGTTTGTGTTTGCCCAGTTATGACTACGAAAATTGAGTTTGGGGAAGAGAGGGAGAACGCACATAGTTTAAGGCCTTCTTTGGAAAGTGCGGTGGTGGTAGTCATGATAGTATTATTACTATTATTATTGAAAAAGTTAGTTCTTTTAATAAAATTCCTTTGTTGTCAGCCCCACACTAAAAATAAGTTTTTAGCTTGGATGCTATAAAATAGGTGCGTGTGTGCTTCCCTCAAGAAGTATCATTTTATGGTGGAGTTTTTTATACAGGTTTTTCCGCTCTTTCGTAACTCACTTTGATTTTCTCTGTAGATTTTTGGTCTTGCGTATGCATAGATTATTGCGAAAGGAAATACATAGATTCCATAGAAAAAAGGCGCAGTGGGAGCACCACAATCTAGTGAATCTATAGCCATGTAGTTTTCGCAAGAGCAGACAATGCTTTTCAAAGAAGTATTCATATTCATTAGAGAAAACTATATCTTTAGATTTTCGTCATATTGTCATTGTCGTTATCGTTAGATAATTGGAGAAAAACTTAAAATTGGAAATACGTAGCGAGTGTAATCTGCTACGTGATAAATTGCGATGGCTTAATTTTGTGCACTTGTGCTTCGCAAAATCAAATATATGCTTAATGAGTCATTTATCAATAATTAAGTTTTAAACAGCAACGGAGNAATGAGTCATTTATCAATAATTAAGTTTTAAACAGCAACGGAGGCAATCAATCACTTGCACTTGAACGAAACTCCCTCGTCTGTAGAAATCACTGGAATTTGATCTTGCATTTAGGAGTTTCCTTCTATTTAGCAACGCAGCACTGGCTTCCGCCACTGCCACTCTCCAAGAAAACAAAGAGTGATTAAGATTATATTGCGGAGCATAACCATAAACTTGCTTTCATAGCTATCGCTATCTATCATTCTCTGCTGATCTGGAATGTGCCAGCTTTATCAGGAACCATCAGAATGACTAAGGACATCTTCTTTCCTCGCCTTTTCTTTTCATTCGTGACTCCCTTGTTTAAAGTTTCATTTGCAATTTCCGTCGTTTTCGCATTTAACATTTTTTTATTAGGATTGCGCTCTACTGCAAGCATACCTTCATCAATTTTCTAGGCTATCTGATTCCATCCATCTTAAAAAATTGCAAAGTCAGTTACAGTAAAGGGGGATGACTATGACTAGTGAGTGTGCAAACAGTAAACCAATTCCACTCCACAGACTCGGGGATGGATGTTCACAGAAGACAATCGTTTTGTCTTCGTTTTGCTCAAAAGGGATAATCCTGTTTTCGGAGACTATCAAAAAATCTATATAGCCTGGGTTGTCTCGCAGGAATAAATAATATTGAGCGAGGACTAAAACGGGGAACAACCGATTGCCTGTCCTTTTTTCACTCTACTACTGCTGATAAATACATGTATGTAAGCGGGCTTGTGTCTTGTTAAAACAAAGTTATCAATGTGGTGCACACTCTCAGGAA
>JAHZND010001128.1:0-43798 GCA_027744115.1 Acrocyrtus sp. NNG-2020
AACCATCTAATTGTGACCTAAATTTTGCAGAAATCTCGGCTAAGTCAACCTTAAAATCCCTCTCTTAATCTATTGTGACCATATCATTGATCATTTCAACAGAAACTCGTGAGCACCTTCCTCCGCAATTGAATAGTCATAGCTGATATCGCAGTAATAACTTATCATATACCTAGTTGCGTACTAAATATATACTTATGTGAAGGGTAAGCTAAGAAAAAGTGTTCACACAAGTGTTCCTGGCAAACTATGGCATGCAAGCCCTAGTAATAAAGATCGTTCGTGATATAAACTTACGTTCTTCTAGAGAGGGAGCAAAAAAGACCACTGAGAACTGACTATTATTACAGTGACAAAATAATAAAGTTTCATTTTATAGGTTCACGTTCACTCGACAAATTAATTTACCAATTGCCAATTAGCCTCCCTCATAAAGCCCCACAAAACACTCAACTACGCCGACGGCGGCTAAAGTGTTGCACCAAAACTTTACTCCTCAAAGTTTTCAGTTTCCGATCCACAACACTTCCAAACAAGTTTTAGCAACTTCGGGTGACTTTTTATTTAAATATTTCGTAGGTATATGCACACTAATTTGAACAGTTCTTTGCCAAAAGAGAAGCAGATATCGTATTGGAAGACAACGCAGTGAACTCAGGTAACAGTTGAATTAAACATTTTGTTTTGTACCTTATCCAGTATTATCTAACCACTCGCAGACTATGATGCAATGCCAGTCAGGACGGTGAAACCACCGAAATATAGTAAAGAGAACGCTGGCGGTTTGTATGTCTGCACTAGTTTCTTCACAAACTGTGAGGTAAAGGAAAGCAAAGTGCTAACTAAGCAGCCTACCCTACGGCTAACCACCACGGCAGTAACGTGAACAATAAAATTGCTTTCTGCTAACTACATAATACCTTTCTCTTGGAGAAAGTAGGCACCACACTGCATGAATGACAGAAATGCCCTGCAAACATAAGTGTTCAATAAACCACGTCATCCAATAAATGGTTTGTCGATGTTGCTTGTCTAGTTAGTTTTTCTCCGATGTAATCCATGCCAAGCATGGCTGGAGATACAACACTAGTTCGTCAATGCAAATAACAACTAAGACTGGCTTACAACTTTTTTCTGGGAAAATTCCATTTTCGCCCGCAAAGCCTGCTTCCGTGATTGTTCCGAAATTGCTCAGTGAGGAAACAGGAAACCTACATTTACTTGTACTTATGTTATGTACTTTCCCATCAATCCATCTGATAAAAAATGTAATGCAGTAAAATGACTATTTACAGGCACGAACTTTCACGGAGACCTCTTATACTGGTCTTGAAAACACTAGCAAGCAAAACTATGCAGTCAAAAAAGCTACCTACCCACACGAACTTTTAAAGTTTCTTCTGAGACTGCCGTTATGTGTCTACTTTCTCCATGTGACTTGGCATCAATTTCCCATCATAACTGGTGCTAAGTCCACACATTACAGTATCGATCTGCAAATCTCAATTCGAGGTTAAAGAATATAGGTGAAAATGCGGAACATGAGGCATATATACCTAGTCCAACATTTTACACTATTTAAAGAACAGAAAAATGCCCGAACATGAATTGGTATGACATAGAAAAACTATTTTTTCATGAACAGAGAACAGGCCCATGTATGTACCTTATATACTACTGAGCGGATAGCGAGTCCAACATTTTACACTATTTAAAGAACAGAAAAATGCCCGAACATGAATTGGTATGACATAGAAAAACTATTTTTTCATGAACAGAGAACAGGCCCATGTATGTACCTTATACTACTGAGCGGATAGCGTAAAACCCGGCATATAGGTGTAACCATTCGTCTTTGTTGGTTTTGGTACTCACAAGGACGCATGTAATATGACAAAAGCTAAGTCGGAAAATGCTCGTGTGTTAACAGGTAAACACAAAGGGAGACATTCCGTAGTCTACTCTCTAGTATAATTTATCAGCTAGAGGTATACATACTATATTCATCATTCCTTTTCCTTTTAAATTCACTTTAGCTGCGGTAAAAACAACAGAAACGTTCTGTTCTCTGCGGAGTTATTCACACAGAAATGGCTTAGAGAAACGAAGGTTTCAGCCACTCAATTAAAGTTTGGTTCAAAAGAATGGAAAAATCAGTAGTTTGGGACGCTCGTGGGATATCACTTTTCTGACCCGCAGCGTTATCTAATCACGGCCTAATACCCTTTTCCTTTTAAAGTGGAAGTACTTTCCGAACTTCCAATTACATTTGTAGTTCTTAACTATCACTAAGTCTCACGGAGTCTGGAGCTTCCCCTGGAGTAATCTAAATCGAGGGCAATCTAAACCCACATTCCCCGACCAGTTGTATACATTTCAACTTTTCAGGGTTGCACATTAGTACCTTTTATGATAGCCGCACCTCTTTGAAGCTCTTCCCATATGTTTATTTCCCTTTCCCATATAATAAATTAATTTTCAGGAATACAGCCACCATATGAAAACCAAGAAAAAATCACACAACTTTTGCGAGCTAGAATCACAAAACTCCTTTCACTTCACAAAAAATGCATGCCTAACTTCAAACTTTACGGTAGCACACGACGATGTTATGCGGAGTGTGCAGAACTCAAAGGAAGAATTAGCCAAGCTTACAGAATATTTCTACAACTTAAAATGACATGCACTAAGTTTCTGTCAAACTTATCCCAAGAGAGTGGTCCACCGTAACATTGAAGCACGTAAACAAAATCATTCTTTGCAAACTACCTTTTACTACACAAACTCTTCTCCGTAATGAAGAGAACAAAAGCGGCCTAACGGGTGGACAACTACATACCTCTTTTTATACACTATTATTAAATATTATTACACAACAGCTGCAGGCATCTTACCAGTATCTCTACACAATTTGCTTCTTTCGTGCCACCGTCACCAATCCACACGCTAAACTAAAGACTTATTTAAACAAGACCTACACTGAACCCACTTATCTGCCTCGGCTTCAGCTGAAAAGTCCTTCTTTCCTTATCACTATCACTGCTAACACTATAAAAAATGTTTTTGTTTGGTAGTATATATCCTCATTTCAAACAATGGGGAAATAACATTATATTTTCAAGTAGACAAGTTCAGTTTCCCATGCCAGACTGCGTTAAAAGCGAGGAATGTAGGAATATTACACAAACATTTTTTTTTAAAAAATAAGGCACAGTACACCTACCATCATCATCAATAAAGTGAGAGGTAGTCCTATTTACGGTACAGTTGGTCATACAGCCGTCCTGGCGCTATGTAGTCCAACATAAGCATTTTTATTATGTTGTATCAAGAACGAAACAAATTGCAAATAAAAAAAGTTCTAATCAGTTAATAATAGGGTACATATTACATAACGAAACAGTGAACACATTGCTTTGCACGTTGCTTTTTTGTACGCATAAAATAGCTCACCTCAACTTCACTGTGCCATAACCTAAAATCTGCAGCAGAGGTAACGTTACTTTTTTATTTTCAAAGAAATCAACAACGCTACAGCTACGGCACATGTGCGCGATTTACTCGTGGCCATTCATGTATCATTACTATATTTCTATTAATCTTATCGATAACCGTCCGCCACTATTAAAAAGCAGCAGCGTAATAAAATATGCATAACACGTTTGCAATAACGTAGATAGATGCAGCAAAAAGTTTGGCAGTTTCATTCAAAACTTCTCACTTCTCAGTCGCCGCAATCTAAAAGGTAGCAGTAGCAGCACACAGAGAGGACGCACAATGTGTGTGCACAATTCACTTTATCAAACGAGAGTGAAAAATGCCAAAAATGTGTTTATTGGCTTCACAGTAATTAACTGATCGATCAGTAAATAAGTATACATAAGGCAAAGAAACGAAATATTTGTGCCTATGCCACAATTAAACTAATTTAAGTGTGCCTTCGACTTTTATTTTGATTTATGCGATTTTTTTTCTTCTGAAAGCATCCTGAGGGCTCCTTTCATTTAACTAAATATTTTGGTCAGTTTTAACTTTACAACCGGAATACTGTGCTACTCTCAGCTCACTCACGTATGCAACACAACACATTAAGCACACAATTTAGTCCACTTCTACCTCGCACTTCTTATCCTCTAAAGTAGCTAGTTCAAAATGGGAAACAGAAATGGACAGTGGCGTATTTTTTAGGTTAGGCCACTAGATCAGATATGCAGCTCTCCTCTTCTCTGCAGTAACTTTATTTGCTTCACCTTGCATCATGTAAAAATAAAAATATCAAGGAATGTGTAAAAGCCTATTGATAGTAAGTAAAGTGAACAAAGGAAGATGTGCAGAGGCACACACGTCAAAAACAAACATGCACGAATTCACCACTCAAACATTTGTAACAGAACGGTTTAGGTTGCTGTAACAAACCCTTTCGTTTTTCGCTTTCCTTCTGCCTTCGTTTTTCCTACTGCAGTAGCCCCTCTTCTTCCTTCTTCATAGTTTATTGCTAAATTGTATCAATCAATGGTAATGCAAAAGCTGACATGACGTTTGACCTTCTACTTCGAAAATTATTTGTTGCTTAGACCCAATCTATTGTAGTGCTTGCAGACATTTGTCTGATTTGTTGGGGTTCTATAATTGTACTGACGAAAAGAAAAGCATGGCTATGGTTTCCGCCAGCACGAATTGTGTATTTCCGAGGTGAGCGGAGCGAGTTGCACTACCAATAAACCGACTTAACTTCTTATTGAAATTTTTACATCTCTTCCAGCTCACTATTACCACTACTTACATCAATCCTGCATGACTCCGCCGCACCGTCGAAGACACTACAAGAATTTCAGCAGGATTCTATTAGGGTTGTATGTCAGCAAAAAAAACCGTATGCGCTGATGTGATGACTGCTGGCTCTAGCACTGACTGCAAGAAACGGCGGAAGACAAGACACCACATATATAATCCAATAATAGAGCACTTACATTTCGAAACCGCACTAATACCACCAGCGTATCTCATCGCCGCTCAAACCAATGAAGGAAAATCGAATTTTACATGATTACATGTATGAAGCTACACAACATGCAGTACATACATATCTTAAATGCATATCTTTTCTCCCGTTTCGATTATCTAAGGTACGTGTGCCTACGTACCTACCAGAAAAGTTACACTGATAGAAAATACAACACGAGAAAAACACAACTTGATCTTTTTATTGCAATTCTACATGTTTTACTGCCTCTCCCCACAGATCATCTTATATTCAATGCAGCAATCTGACTTATAGACACATGCACCACGTTTTTCGCTGAAAATTGCAGTGAGCGAGACTACAAGTGAAGCACAGAAGACTGCATTTAAATCCATTATACACCACATACCTTAGGCCTCTCTTTTCATTTATCTCTTTTATCATTACTGCTCACTTTTCAGTCTCTTCGGTGAGGAAAAGCCATTTTTTCGTCTTGGAGCAAAAAGCACACAAGGAAAGATTTTCATAGTCAAATCTCGAAGATGCAAGCAAAGTTTTTGTGAGATTCAATTCGAACAAAACGTACAAGTAGTAGAGGGCCTTTTTATAACCTTTTACATCACGGAAGAATTTTTTTTTACTGAGAGTTCATTTTCAAAGATGAGCTTGCTTCTACTTCTTGTTCCCGTGTTTCAGCTTTAGCATGTGCAGATCAGTTTCAGAAACAAGGCAAACTACTTTGTTTTAACGTTACATTTAAAGTGAGCGAAATTCAACTGACAGTGAGGAATGGATCTATATAGCGCATTGGCGCAAGTTACATGAATATAGCGGTAGTATTGGGAATCCTTCGAAATAGTCCATGCCAAAATATAAAATTGCTACTCGTTTTTCTGTTACACAGAATAAATTCATGGTATGCACCAAAATGCATGACAGGAAGGCAAGGCTGATATGATGCGATATGTGTTCACAATGCATTAAGCAAAATGAAAGTGTATGTAGCATATGCATCTTATTCTATATGTATGTATTTTTTAAGCATCCAACTTTTTGAAATCAGCACCAGACATTACTCAAGCACTTTGAAATTTGCTTTGATTTCATTTGAAAAAAATCTATCGTAGGAGAACCCGAGCATCATATCACACTTTTACATTCGCTTGCTGCAAGAGTAAAGAACAGAGTGACTAAACCCAGGTATGTGCTGGTTAGATAGTCGAGGATGAATTTGCACTATGAATGGATTCGGATATTTTTGCTGGCTCTCATAGTATTAAAAATTCACCTGCTTCGTTAGTAGACTCAATCTCACGAATTTTCAGGAAATATATGCAGCGGATACCGTCCTTTGCTCTTGCAGCGTAGATCATACTCCGTTGGGTTCACTCAACAGAACGCAAACAATCACCGCACATCAAAAAAATCTAGAAATTCTTAATGGAGTTAGGAATCAGTCCCTTCCGCACCATAGCGGTGGAGAAAAAACTACAATGAAACAAGTTATTTTATAAGTACTTGTCTGCCTGCTAGGCTCAAAGAAGAAAGAGTTTGAGGTTAAATAAAAGGGCTATGCTTTTGCAGAGATCACAATATGTGCCGAAATGATTTAAAATTTAAATCCCACAAAAACCGGTGGCTTCACATGCTGTGTCTGTAAAGTTCAAATTATTAAACGGAAGAATGCGGAGAATTCCTATGGCTCATAGTTTCATCGATTAGGCAGCACTCCCATCTTCGAGAAAAAATTGCCAAAAAGAAATGTCTATGTAAGATGTTGCCTACTTCTACTCATTTATTCACATTTATTTGCGCATGAAAATTCATCAAACGAAGGTACCATATGTCCATAAGTCATATGGCCATTTACCGATGCACTGCGTTTGGCAAACGCAAACGTTACACACATACAACCAATGGCATTTTTTGAGACCTCTAGTTTGAAACAGAATTTGAACATCTACTTTCGGCTATTCCATACAACTACATAAGTTAGTTTATTAAGAAAAACCGTCGACCAAAATTAATCTCTTAAAGCTTTTAATATAGATAGAGCATGCATCAGAGGCACCAACCATATCATATTTGCAAGTATTTAATACTAAGCGTAGTCATGCTGTAATGGTTTCGAAGGACAACCTTGAGAATGTGTTACAAAATGTGCCTTATTTTTTTAACCTATCCACATCCCTGTAAAAAAGTATACCTGCAATTTCCTTCCGACTATTTAGTCGTCATGGACTCTGCGACTACATACAAAAAAAAATTGCAGCTCGCCATTTTGCAAAGGATTGAAAAAAATTGATATTGAGTTTGTACATTTTTTTAATATGGCACAGAATCATTAATTATCAATCAAACCCCCTAATCAATACCAAGAACACATTGAATTACCGACCTAAGTACCTACATAAAACATAATATATCGAACTGAACTGCTGAGAACTACTGAACGAAACATTATGGCACCACCCAATCCCAAGAAAACGGACAAAATCAATTTGACGTTTGAAGATTGTGGAGGGCTTGAGCGACAAGTAAAGTATGTCATTTGATAGCAAAACGTTGGGGGTGGAGTTAAAGATTTCAATTTCTCATTTGAATGTGTACAAACTTGTACTTATGATTGCATAATAAGTTATGCTACTTTCTTTACAGTTACATCAACACCGCCCTTCTGCAGCCGTTGAGTCAGCGTCAAAGTAATGGACGTTTTGGCTTAGAACCCCCAAAGGTATAAAAGATTATGATGGTCGTATTTTGCCTATCCTGCTTGTTATAGTAGCATAATATACCTATTGGTAATGAAAATGTACTAAAAGTAAAACTTTCTATAATTTTCCAGGGTATTTTATTCTTTGGTCCACCTGGAACTGGAAAGACACGGCTTGCTATGGCACTGAAAGGCGAGATGAAGAAAAGGCTTGGAATGAACGTCCACTTTATGTACCGTAAAGGGAAGGATGTCGCGAGCAAGTATTTCGGACAGAGCTCTGAGAATCTTCGAACAAGTCTTTAGAGAGGCAGAAATGTTCCAGCCGACGATTTTATTCTTCGACGAGTTGGATGGACTATGTCCCGGGCGTGACAGTCACCATCAGCACCAGGCTAATATTACCATTGTTACTACAATGCTGGGGCTGGTTGACGACCTTCCAAGAGGAAAAGTATTCATAATTGGAGCTACAAACCGTCTAGAAGGAATAGATGCAGCTCTCCGTCGTCCAGGGCGATTTGATAAGCATTTGGAGTTCCTCCCTCCATCAATGTCTGGTCGTTTGGCGATACTCAAAATTCACACCAAGAAATGGAAAAAGATTCCGAACGAAGATATGCTTCATGAAGTGAGCGAAGATACTTCAGGATTCACTGGCGCAGATCTAGCAAACCTGTGCATGGCCGCATTCGACAATGCCTTGAATCGATTCGTAGACAGTACAAAAAATCCAAATCTCAAAGCCCTTTGACTCACTGACCTCAAAGTTGAAGAAAACGACTGGAAGAATGCCCTCAAGCGGATGAAGCCAACGAACACAGCCATTTTCGGATCAGCTTTGTACACTCATCCGCGCAGTTTAGGGGAGCATCTTCTTCCTCTCATTGACCCGTGGGTGAATAACATAAAGAATAAAATTATTGAGATCCTGCCACCAACTGAAGATCGACATGGAGGACATTCTTTAACAAAATCTCTCCACGTTTATACGAACTTCAACCATGGTCGAAGTGACTTGGACGATCTCGTAATTGCAGAAGCTCTTCGTTCTAAGGAACTGGACAAGTATACAATCTACAGTATCTGTCCAACTTCCCTCGCGTCAGTGGCAAAAGGAAGCTGGGCTAGTAGAGTGGACAGCACGATCAGTCAGTGCTTAAGCTCTCCGAACGCGGTCATCCTGTACATGAAGCAAGTAGATGTCCTGTGGAATCTCATCGAAGGGGCAAAAATAGGTCTCTCGCTGAATCTGAAGGAGCAGGTGGAACGCATTCGAGGGAGCTCTGTGATTCTTCTTACGTCCGGAGCCCACACTAATGACTTTCCCGCAAACCACCCACTGAAAAGTGTTTGTGCTAGAGGAGACCGTATTGATGTGAAGACTCTATCCGAGGAGCAAAAATAGGTCTCTCGCTGAATCTGAAGGAGCAGGTGGAACGCATTCGAGGGAGTTCTGTGATTCTTCTTACGTCCGGAGCCCACACTAATGACTTTCCCGCAAACCACCCACTGAAATGTGTATGTGCTAGAGGAGAGCTTATTGATGTGGATACTCTATCCGAGGAGCAAATAGAAGAATGCTTCGCGCCAATTTGTGTATATGCAATTCTCGCTGCAAAGGGAGCTATGAAATTTACGCAGGCTGAACTGATTACTCTGGACATAATTGAAGAAAGTATCATGGATGCCACTAATACCGATCGTATCGGGAAAATCGTACGTTTGTATGATGTACTCAACGAAGAGATGCAGAAGGACTTTACCAGTCCGCAGCAAATTATACAAGCATTAGCAACAAAAATCGGGGAGTACAGAATGATGTACTAGGAAGCTCAGCAGCAAGAAAAAATTGGCAAATGATCTCTACTCAAACTCTGAAATCATCAGAAACTTTGTAATTATTTTGTCTTCAATATAATTGACACTTTTGGTAACCAAATATTTGAATTTTCACTTTATCAGTCTCAAATAACTTGAAAATAAACGAAACACAGTATTTGTGATACTCCTATCTCAGCAATTAAATTTTTTGAGTAGTTTGCTAAATTATGATCACGATTGGGCTAAATTTTAAGAACTAGATTTAAGAATTTAACTTTTATGAAAACTTGTCATTTTTCGTTTTCTGTAACCAAAATTATTAACTGAATTTAGACCACAAGTCAGATTGATTAGATATACGTAATTAAACAATGAGCCGAGTTGCACCAAAATTGCATCCAGCATATTAAAATATTCAAAGTTCTTTTAATTTAAATGAAACCTCCGATAATAGATGTGTACAAACTTATTCCTAAAATTGGATTCAAACGATGAGCAAACGGGTGCACTCTGGCATTTAAAATGTGAATGATGCAACTAGGACACGTTACATTTAAATGATATAAACCTACCAATTCCACCAGGATTCAGAATCGGCATTATTCTACAAATTGCAGTAGGAGTGACAGCTACAAAACTAGATTGCATTTTTTTCTGTCTATCCATCTGAATTTACACTCCGCTGTTAGCTAATTAATTCCGCACCATAGTCATAATTTTCAAATAAAAGGTTGCAAGCTAGCTCAAATGTTTATCAAAGCCTACTCAACTCTCCTTAAGAAAAATTCACTCAAGAGTCTTCCAAAAATCGTAAAATCTTTTAAAACTTCAATGTAAGATTTAACTTCAAAATTATAAATTTTCTGAAAAAAAGAAAGTTATCTATAAAGCTATAACCACTAATTTTTTTCTGAACAGATGAAGGTCTTCTCTATCGCAGTTGTCTTTGCAGCCCTTCTCTTTGTGGCTTATGGATTCCCTAAGGCTCAAGAGGAAGGAGGAGAGGGAGAGGAACAAGTAAGTTTTTAATAGTGTAAAAAATCATTTCTAATTAGGACAATTTTACAAAAACTAACTTGGAATTTATTCTGCAGCCACCAGAACATGAGCACGAAAGCGGAGAGGAGCACAGCAGCGACGAAGACGCAGAATCAACTACCCAAGACCCTTGCCAACAGTTTGAGGAGCAGTGCGTCAGTAAGTGTAAAATTTAATAAGAAAAGAGCAAAATTGTTGGAAGACTGTGGCAGTATTCCTTCAGTGAATTTCTTCGATGTATTTAGACAACGAGGACTCTATCAACAATGGAGTCGGTAATGGAGATAATGCTGGAAACAACACCATGGGAAATACCACTCCTAGTCCACAATGTCGCGCTTTGGAGCACCAATGTCACCAACAGAACAACTCTACTATGCCAGGCGGTAAAAACAAACTTATTTTTTTACTACTTTGGAAATAATCTATTTTTTCCCTCTTCGATATTAATTTTAACGAAACTTCTCTTCTTCTTTAGGTTACACCAAGCCAACTCCACCCCAATACTATACTAGCAACCCCACTCAACCTCCCACCCCAACTGCTCCATCTACACAAGCAGTAACCCACCCAACTTACCCATCTGGTGGACGCCGTCGTTAAGTATGGAACGCCAACTGTACTGGAAAGTGGTTACAGATAGGAACTTTCTCTATTTATTTGGAAAATTATTTATTTTAGATTATTAAGTCTTTCACTGTCATTCCCTGATTTAAGCTGTAATCTCTTCTTTTCCCGTTTGAATTGAAATGGTTATTCTACGAATATTTTCTTGGAAGCTTATACTTGATAACTTCCTGTAAATAAAATAGCTACGTGTATAAAGCAAAAACAAAGAAAGTTGTTTTTTAATTTTTAGCATAACTGCCAAAATACAAACAATTCTCTACTTTATCATACATAAAATATACCTTTCAGCATACGAATTATTTACGTAGTAGCGCCACTTACTTTTTGAAAATTAGTACAATGATAATGATAATATGCAAAAAGGCCAAAAAGTAAAAAAAAACAACGGATCAAGATTAAAACTAATATAGTTGTAAAAAGAATTGGGGTCACAATTTTTTCCTTGTGTAAATTTTCAATAAAAAATGAAAATGGGTAACTTGATTCAGCTATAATTTGTTTAAAATACCCCAATTTCAGACGGATCCCAAATTCATAAATCAAAAATAATTTTGCACTAAATGGCAAATGGGGATTGTGTGAGAGCCGGAGAGAATCCTCATTAACATTCCTAAACATTTTCGCATTGCTGTCAATCCATGGCACGCCAATTTGAAAAGCGCCAATAAAGATAATATTGCCCTTATGAAGTAATTGGTTTTAATTATTGCACTGCTGTGCCTACTGTCTTATCTGTCAACCGGTGTTTTGGGGTGCTGACCTAGTATCACTGAACGATGTGCCACTTCCATAAAAATTAATTCAAAGTCATGAATCCAGACGTATAAAAGGTTGAGTTTCCTTTCAGTTCCCTATCAGTTTAAAACAAATCATTGCTCGACTATTTCCAATATTTTTTAGAAGCTACCCACACCAAAGTAAGTTATCCATTAGAAAATATTCGCTGAAAAGATATTTTGGGAAATATTTTTAATTTTTAAATAAGCATTTAATTTATTTTTTTATAT
Organism: Acrocyrtus sp. NNG-2020; assembly: GCA_027744115.1. Taxonomy (NCBI): domain Eukaryota; kingdom Metazoa; phylum Arthropoda; class Collembola; order Entomobryomorpha; family Entomobryidae; genus Acrocyrtus; species Acrocyrtus sp. NNG-2020. Next base: position 12,176 of record JAHZND010001128.1, read on the forward strand.
ACTTTCAAATTTTTTCTCTTAACAGATGAAAGCATTTTCCCTTGCAATAGTACTCGCTGCCATGCTCTGCTTGGCATACACTTTGCCTCATCCCCAGGATGAGGGCTATGGGGAAGGCGAAGGCGTAAGTAATTAAAATATTTGGAGTAAAATATTTTTAAAATTTCGGGGAATTTAGACATTATTTCAAGTTGTAACTTTAAATATAGGAACAACCTGGGGAAGAAGGCGAAGGTGATGAAACTACTGCAAACCCTTGTCAGCAATTCGAAGAGCAGTGCGCGAGTAAGTAGAAAGCGAACTGAAAACAGTTTGAGCGTTTATTTAAAATTGCAAATGTGCCCACTTCTATGTATTATCCAACTACTAAAAATGATTCACAGACAATGAAGGAAGCATGAACGGAAACAACAATGGCAACCAAACTTACGGAAATACCCTCCCCCCGCAAAACCCACAATGTCAGCAGTGGAAGGAACAGTGCGGACAGCAGGGTTCAACTGCCCCCGGAGGTAGCGTAATCGTGAATATTTTCAGGATTTTAATTATAAAAAAGTTAAATGTTGCTTCAATCAGACTTGTAATTAACTCTGAAAAACTGTTTACTTGAGCAGGTATGACTCAGCCAACTATGCCTCCACAACCAACAACTCCTCCCCCTGCACCACCAAGTCAAAATTCCACAGGTAAATTTATAAATTTCAGTTAATATTTAAAAATAAGAAGCGTAAAATGGCTATTTCGGAAATGTTTATGTAGCAGTAATCTATTTACTTGATTCCTATTTCAGTCCCACCCATGCCCGGTGTTCCTGGACGTTAATTTCGGAATGCGATGCAGATTTCCATTATACATACAATAAAGCCCGTTCCAGTTCAAATATTTATTGCTTAGAATAAGCTAAATTTGTCGATTGTACAGAAATTAATGATTTGTAGAAATAAAAGTTTCAAGAGTATTAACCCGCATTATCAGCAGCAGCAGCTCAAACACTACGATAAATAGACTGTAGTGTTTAAAATAGTTTTATTTAATGTTGCCATAATTCATAACCATATTCATTCGACATACACCATGCGCGTGTTACATCATTTACTTCTTTGGTCCCTTCGTTTCAACGAAGCGCTTGTACTAGGTTGCAGTTGTAGGCAGTTAATTTTGTCTAGCTAATTGCATAAGCTACATACTGTTATAGAATGATATCGTATACATTGTTAATTAACTTTCTAAGAATGACTAAGTCCTGTAATCCATGTAGTAGTATTTTTAATGGATTTCAGTTGTTGTCTTTCCACCGACTGTAATTACTTCAACCAAGCTTCCACTTGAGATACTGCAGCCTCCTTCTGAATTTAACCATTTATCTACAAATCTATGAAAAGAAAGTATGGGTTAGTTTTAGTGAAGAATAAACCTTGCTTCTCCATTTTGGCGAATGAAGAGAAAAGAATTGCTAAATTAATACTTAAAGTTGACCTGATTTTTACCCTGCAATGTGGTTTAGCGGTGTCCATGTGCCATAGTCCACTTTACCCGTCGCAAATTTCCTGTTGTTTGGAGTATCCAATGTTCGTGGAAGTATTCCCACAACCACACAATTTCGGGGTAGACCTCCTCCCTCACATGCCAAACATTTTATGAGGTGGTGTACGGCAGCCTATAGAGATTTAACTACTCCCTTGAGCACCTGATGAATATGATCAAAATTAGTTTCAATTGCTGATTACTTTAGCCATTCCGTATCCGATCATGTCCGGAGTGGGATTTAAAGCAGCCTGAGCACCTGTCAGCACCATCAGACCTCCCTCCCTCAAAAGCCTACCGCCCAAGTAGGCCGCAACCGCAGATGACTCCACGCTTTGCCTCCACATCAAGTTGATCGAGTTCAAGAAATTTTCAGAAAGAACGTTCCCACCTGCCCAACCTCCAGCCACGCAAATTAGACCGTGGAGAAATTTTGATGAGGAATCAGTGTCCAACTTTAAAGCTTCCTTCAGCTTTTCCTCAATCCAGTCAAGCCTGAGGACAAATGCAACATATCATTTAATTAACCATAATTACTAACTTTCAGTTTTAGATTCTCTTCAAATTTTAACTAGATTTTCCAGAACCTGCTCTGCAACAGTAGACAATTTGGATATATCGATACTCAAATCCGCCTTGTCATTCCCTCCATGGTCCACACTTCCAACCCACGTATTTTTTTGTTTGAAATGCTCCACCAAAGCCTGTCCAAGGGCACCTCGTCCCCCAATTATTAACACGTATTTTGTTGTAGTATTCATCTTCCACTGATGACCTTAAACTACCAATCTTGTAGCAATTTTCCTCAAAGAAATATTGTGCAGACAGACGTATTTATTTTAAAAATATGTTTTATTACAATAAAATTCGAGCCATGTGATATCAGCTTTGAGTGAGGGTGTGGGCGGATAAAAAGAGTGAAGAGTGGCTGAGTGAGTACCACTTTCATCGTAATGAAATCCACTCAAGTGAATCTGCAACGTGTAAAAAGACTTACTTTTGCAACAAGTTGCAGAAAGCATTATTTGCGCGTATGTGATATGTATCTGGTGAAAGCACAGTGAGGAATGCGAATCGATCGATTTTCTCCAAAAAAAGATTTGCTGTGCCCATCATTATCAAGGACCATCAAAGTTGAAAAGAAAGAAAGATTTTTTTGTGTTCTTTGCTTTTTACAAAGATGCCTCTGTACTTTGAGCACGATATCCCTATCCCTTGAGAAAAAAATGCACTTCCAGAAGTTTCTGTACTCATTCGCTGTCCTAGGCAAATAATAATTTCCAGCAAATAGGCTTTCAGCCACACCTTCACAATTATGCTACAAAAACTGCTATTTCAATAAGAAATGTCATTGACAAACAATCTGGTGGAGGTTAGATATTGTCCGCTGATATTTTTTGCGGACTGACAAAGAGAGAAAGTGTGCCATATTTAGCTATTGCATGTTTATGTTTACCGATCCAAACCCAGCTATTTTCTCTCCAACAGCAATAAATCGCTTGTAAACAAGAATGAAAGGAAAGCCGCAAAACCCACAAAAATAATAATGGACTGCCTCAACAAAAACTTTTCCGCTGTGAAAACATATTTTGATATTTTTGATTGAATAATAAATAACAAAGCTTGTTTTTGACAGGTAGCCATTCATCTATCTTTACAGCTGCCACCAACTTTCATTGCAGCTTTAGATAAGGAACGGAAGCTTAATAAAAAAGCTAATTTTAAATGTTACCTTTTCAAGAGTTACAGTACCACTGGATACCTCGATGTATCTAATGCTTCATTTTTCTTACTATTTTGTTAATCTCTGATATAGAATTGACGATGAAATACAGTTAACGTTACTTAAAAACGTCTTGTTTTTGAACAACTTAATGTAAAGGTTAAGATAGGTTTCTAAAGATAAGAGTAAAACAATGAGCGCAGCAATATTGAAGAAATTAGCAGGTAGTGATGCCAAAAGTAATACCTTTCTACAGCCTAAGCAGATTTTGAAAACTTTGGTGTCCCCCGGAATAAATAGGCTTCATCCAAATGGAGGAACTAACGAAAACACAAATTCTCGGATTGACCAGGACACTGGCGATTTATTTACTGACTTTAGAGGATTGCTCATATTAGGAAGAATTTTAGATGTCCCCCGGAACAAATAGGCTTCATCCAAATGGAGGAACTAACGAAAACACAAATTCTCGGATTGACCAGGACACTGGCGATTTATTTACTGACTTTAGAGGATTGCTCATATTAGGAAGAATTTTAGGAGTGTTACCTTGTTCTGGGGTTTTTGGGAGGTCGTATAAAGGTTTGCAGTGCAAGTAAGCTAAAATATATTTTAGGCTTAATTCTCTATACTGTCTATTCGTTATTATAGCATTTTAGCAAATTTTTAGACTAATTTGAGTTCAATTTTTGGCAAGTTTGATTAGTAGCGCCGGTTTGGTGAGCTTCTTTTGCATATCACTTTTGGTACTGAATGCTGCCTTGATAATATGGAATGCTGTAGGAACACAAAAGCGGAACATTCTAAGCATTGCGAAAAATATTGGAGGTCCTTTCTTTGGATCGTGGGGACTTTTCATGTTAGTCAGCAAATTTTATTGAATTTAATGTAAAATTTCATGACTGCATTTTTAAATTTTGAATCATTTTTTTGAATAGCTACGTCTACTTTCTTTACCGACGCCACCAATTCATAAAAATTTTCAAGGTATGGCAAATCTCCTGCCAGAATCTTATCTACACTCGCCGCGACAAGCACTTGCGTCGCACCATTATTATAGTCAGCGTTATCATGTTCGCATCAACAGTCTTGGAAAACGCTGTACTTCACCTGGAATACTTCGTTTACTTCGATGACATCAACGGCCACACTCGCCGATGGGGAAAAGATACTTCGAATGCGTCAATAGTTAAAATGTACTACATGCGAAGCCACAACTACTGGTATAATATAATTGGCTACCATCCCATACTAGTTGTGATGGTCTTCATAGTGCACAAATGCATTTTGTATGGATGGAACTACACCGAAATATCTGGCAGCTTTGCTGTGCCGGGCACTATACTTCAAGTTTAAGGCATTGTACCAGTCCGCCGAAAAGGTTTTGCTGAAAGTAACTCCTCCAAGTGCGATTACTGAAATTGCAGCGTTTGAAGAAGGTAAAACATAAACTGAAAAAACCTAGTTTTTATTAATTAATAATCGCCATACAATTTAATTTGTTCTTTTAGTTAGCGCAGACAGTCAAGCATGGACTCAGCTAGCGGAAGATCATGACTCCCTTTGCCGAGTTCTCGACAAGATAAATGATTTTTTGTCACCGCTCCTGTTTGTCTCGTACACAGTAAACATTTATTTCTTTTGTATACAGGTAAAAAATAATATTATCGTAATTTTATGACAATACAATAGTAATTATTTGGAAATAGATTAAATTTTTCCACCACTATTTTTCTAAACGTAGCTTTTGATGGGATTGAATCCGGATGACGTCCAGAACAGTTTGGTTCACTCCATCTACGCACCGTGGAGCTTTATCCATATCGTACTCAGAGTATTCATTTTGTCATTTTGTGCCGCAAGAGTTAACGAGTATGCGCACAAAGTTAGAGACGTTTTGAGACGGTGTCCTCCGGAGCTTCACATTGGACCTGTAACTTTCCATTTCAGTTAACTTTTTAAAAAACCGTTTGTCTTGATGTAATGTGATGTGCGTTACCGAATATTTTTTGTGTGCAAATTTAAAGGTCGCAAAGCTTGAAAAGCTTGTCAACGGAGGACAAAAACTGGGAATGTCTGGACTAGGTTGTTTTGTTATCACGAAACCTTTTATGCTAAATCTTCTCAATGTGGTGTTCACAATTGAGATAGTCTTACTTCAGGGATTGTCCGCGAGTACAAACACTTCCACAAGTGCTTGCAAATAGCCTCTTAATTTTTGTCCCTCGAAGTTTATTTTTGTGTATGATTATGCTGGATATATTTTTACTTTGCTAATGTACTCTAAATAAAATCATCATCCAATTATAACTTTGATCAAATCACCTGTGATTTAATCTATGCGAATATTTTTGTCTCAATTAGTTGCGCCGATTTCAATTTATTCACCATTCACTGCCTTTTGATTTAGGAGGTGTGTTTAATCGATGAAAAGGCACTCCCCCAGTCTTGTTTACTCCGTTCAGTCAGTCTATTTTACTCCCCCTTTCTCACCTTTCTCTGCTCTCCACCCACCATACCTTGGCGACTGACTACTCAGAAATAGAACGATTGTAATATTGTAGCTATCAAAACTTTATTGCTAGCAAACAGTTAAACAGTACAAGTTGGGTAATCCTCCAATAACAGACTTTTCCAGTTCGTGACATCGGATCGAGAAGATTGATATGCTGTTTCATGTAAGCCGACGGAGTTTAATAGTATTTGGTAACGTGAGTAAATAAACTAATTGCAGAGGCGATACATAATATTCAGTATTCTGCCAAACTTCCCACCTGCCATATCATAGAAAGTATTTATACTCCTATATAGTGACGATGTGTCAAATCAAATAAACAAATTACAAAATCACGAAAATTATAGTTAAGAGGGTAAAGAGAAGTACATTTTTAACCCTTATAATCTAGCCAGTCGATGCTTGCAGTAAGTGAAAGCATTTATATTCCTTCCATGATATACTGACCGAAACGGGACTGGTGCCTCTTGGAGAATACCTTTCAGAGATTTTGTAGAAATTCTAGAAAATCAATTTTACTGGCACTGCAATTGCAATATGAAGAAATTTGAGTTACCTACAGAAGTTGACTTTTTCCGTCCCACTTTAAAAACTGATGGATACAAAGTGTTTGAAAGTTGCAATGGCCAAAAGGAAGCATCCGGAAAAACCGACACTTATAGCGAAAGTGAAACGGAAAAACATAAGATGGGTAACAATTTATTTTCTGAAATGAAAGGATTCCTTATACTAGGAAGGATAATCGGAATTGTGCCAGTTTCTGGTGTCTTCAGTAATTCGGACACTAACCTGGCATTCAGGCAAGTATCATAAGACATTTTAAATATTTTAATTTTAGACAATTGTACTTAACTGCACATATTTTTAAAATGAGGCTGTAATTTTTAGTGTATTTAGTGTCCCGACAATTATCTGCGTTCTCGTTAGCTCAATCATATTCATCACTGTAGTACTGGCGGTAATTAATACAATTAGTCTACCGAAAGCCAACGCTCTTCAAATAGCGACATCCATTCAAGGCACAATCTTCAAGCTATGGGCGCTCTTTAAGTAACTTTTGTACTTGATTAATTTGTTTTCCATTTTAGATAGGTAACTAATTTTCTTCTATTTTCTCCAAAGTTGTTTATACTTCTTACTCCGCGCGGACTCCTTTATAAACATTTTCAACTCTTGGCGAAGATCCTCACTGGCCAATTCATCGAGAGACAAAACACTTCGACGTGATATCATCCTAATTTCTACAGTCGTTCTTGCAGTTTCAGTTCTCGAGTCAGCAATAATCCACATGGAATACTTTCCCCAACTGGACTACGTCAGTGGACACGATCCACGTACTACAACTGGAAAATCCACTCTGGAGATTTACTACGAGAGATCCCACTGGGAATGGAAAATGAACTTAGGCTACCACCCATTTCTCGCAGTGCTGGCATTCGCATCCCATAAATTCACAATTGCCTGTTGGAACTACGTAGACCTTACAATTATCTTATTTGCGAGGGCACTATATTTCCGTTTTAAAGCGTTGTATGAGTTTGCAGAGGAAATTCTGAGCTCCCAAAGAGAATTGGGGCAAAGTAAGAAAAAACGGTAAAGAATCGGAAATGTACTTTGCTTTTAAGTTAAAATTAATTAAATTATCTATTAAAGATAGACTGACATGGGCGAGTATTGTTAAAGATCATGACACTCTATGCGAGTTGCTGGAATCTTTTGAGAAGTTTTTATCTCCGTTAATTTTCGGATCTTATATGACCAACATTTACTACATTTGTATGCAGGTAAGTTAAACGCCATTAATTTTTATTATAATTTATAAGCAATATTATAGAACAAAGATGTATGGATTTAAACGGTTCTCTGTCAATTGAATACTACTTGAAAAAATGAAGTTTGTTAACATAACAGCAAAGCGTTTTTTAAAGTTAACAGAGGGATTGTCTCCAGCGAGGGTGGATCACAGCCTCATTCACTCGATTTTCGCCCCTCTCAGCTTCTTTTCTCTTTTGATGAGGGTTTTTCTCATCTCCAATACTGCGGCGAAAGTGCACACTTACGCGCATGACATTGGCCACACTTTCAAAAAGTGCCCTATTGAATATTACGATGCTGAGGTACTTACTTATCTTATCATCATAACTATAATAAGAAAAGATCTTCTTCTCTTCTCTACAAAACAAGTACAATAATTAAATAAACAATAAAAAATGCATTCAAGTTTTTATGTATTCTTCAGGTCTCCCGAGTGGATAAACATGTTACTTCAGGCCCTGACATTGGCTTAACAGGTATATACGAAAAATATCGTGTTCTAAAAATGTGACAGGGAGATTCGCACTTGCTTTTAAAGAAATATATTTTAAAAAACCGTTCCTCGGACTCATTTTCAAATTTTATTAACTAATTTTAGGACTGGGTTGCTTTACCGTTACGAAGCCATTTATGCTGAATCTTATCAACATCATTTTCACAATTGAGATTGTTCTCTTGCAAGGCATTACGACAGCGTCAAATGGATCATGTCCTGTTCCAGTACAATCGTAATTCAACTTTGGTACTAAAGTTACTAAATAAAAAATATGGCGATGTCAATTTGTATAGTGCCTACAATAAAAAACCTTGTCACTAATTGTGAATAAGCAATACACACGGAAGCCACTCATAAAGACTAAAGCATAAGCAGTTTATTTTTAGATTTATCATATAATTTCGGCAGGACAGCTACTCTCACTCACATCGGGAGTCTGATAAATTGCTGTTTTTGTGGCTCTAGCAAAACCCAGTAGTAATCAGAGCCGGTAAAGCCTATCCCATTTATTTTCCTTTTTTTGCCATCGCATGACAAATTACAGGATACAAGTTGCTTTCCATTGTCCGCCATATCAGATTCGAGTACGTTTGCACAGTAGGATTCGTGCTAGTGGAAATTGCCACCGGGTACCAAAAGAAACAAACTACTTTTTTTTAACTACAAGACGGCACCACCAAAACTACTTGTCAATTTGTGTTTGAAAAGCGGGAATAATTTTGAGAATAGTTTTTTTTCACATTATCTAAACAACCACTAACCACAGCTTCGGTCTGGTGGCTATTGATTTCTCCACTCATGCTAAAACGATAAGTATATAATGAGCGTAAACTACTAAAAAAGTTCCGGTTGACGAAAATTAACGAGTTTTGTTTTGTATTACGTAGTTTAGCTATTTATTTGCGCAGTTGAGTAAATTTTTAAGCATGAAAAGTATTCAGTTTTAATGTTCCTGAACGTAGCTACTCCTTTAAATTACAAGAAATGCAGCTCTGACTCCAAAGAAAATATGTAGTTGTAGTAGTAATTGTGCACGTGCTGTGGAATGACCGTCTCGACTGTTGAAGTTTCCGTTAAGGAAATTGACAGAGTGGGTGTGGAGATTGAAAGCAATGACGAGTTATTTACGAGTTTGCGTGGATTTTTAATCTTTGGAAGGATCATTGGCTTACTGCCGTACAAAGGCGTTTTCTCAAAATCCTCCTCAATTTTAAAATTCAGGTAAGTGATAACAGGCTAGATAAGTAATTTTATTTTGACAATTTTATTTTTTATAACTTGTTTATTTGATTTTGTATGCAGTTGGATAAGCTTTCCTTCTATAATCACCTGCATAATTATCCTCAGCTGCATTTTTAACACAACTCTGGAACTTATTTTGACCTCAAGTGCCCCCAAAAGAAATGCGCTTCAGGTATAAGAGTTAATTTTGAACAAACTGCCAAAACAATTTGACAGTAATTACGATAAGTGCGAGAGGTTTTATTAAAGTTTGAATTTGGCATCAGGTTGCTGAGTCAATACGAATCCTGCTCTACAACTTTTGGGGAACATTCGTGTAATTTGATACACTAAAACTATATTTTAAGCATTGCCAGACTTTAGTAGTCGTTGATTTGATATACGCATAAACCATATAAGCATTCTATTTCATACCTGACCTGTCATAGATATATCTACTTCATCTCCAAAAACAAGAAATTTCTGGAAATATTCCACACCTGGAAATTTACCTCAGTTCACTTTACAAAGCCTGACAAAACTCTGAAGAGGGATGTAGTGCTAATTGCAGGTGGAGTGTTGCTCTCAGGCACACTTGAGAATTTGACCATATACCTCGAGCTTGTAAGGCGGATGATTATTGCCGCGGGAGGTAAGCTTAATTCTCTCACTTTGAAATTTAAAAATAACAAATAGTAACTATCTAATTTCAGTAATTTCTCATAAATTTTAGACACGTCAACTTCCCCAAATAAGCCCACTGTGTATAGCATTGTGCAATCTCAGTACATGGAGTGGCATAAGAGCTGGTCAAATCATTTCGTTTATCACCCTCTCATCTACGCATTCATTTTCATCCAGCATAAATTCATCCTCTTCTCGTGGAACTGCGTTGACATTTGGATTGCTGTCCTAGGGAGAGCACTATACTACAAATTCAAGGCTTTATGTGAAGTAGCGGAAGCGAAACTAGTAGAGCCCTTAAAGAAAAAACCAAGATTTAGCGAAAACCCACAGCCTGAAGAAATTCCAGGTAAGAATATCCTGATATGCCTTCCTACAAGTTGAAAAGGTTAAACTTGTATACGTAAATGAAATTTAGATGTCCAGTCATGGACAGAAGTGGCTAGAGATTTTGTGAAGCTCTACAAACTTCTCGAAGCCTTTGAGGGCTTTTTATCTCCACTCATTTTTCTGTCGTATATGGTCAATCTGTATTACATCAGCATGCACGTAAGCATCAATTATTTTTTAAAGATACGCAATCTCTTCATAGTAAAAGTAGCATAATAAAGTGCACATTTAGCTTATAGAAGGATTAACTATGGAGCTGGAAAGCCACACGATATTCGAGGCTATTAACCGGCCCTGGAGTTTTGCCCATTTAGTGCTGAGAGTTTATCTTCTATCCATAAATTGTGCTAGAGTGAATGTATACGCTCACCAGATCAAGCGTCTTATTCACTTCTGTCCCTCAGGGTGTTATAATGGGGAAGTAAGGCATTTAACTTTTAAGTTGTTAAAATAGCATTGTTGGCATAAACATTTCAGAACTTTTATATCCGGTCTAGATGTCACGCTTAGATAAGCGCGTGAGTGGAACGAGGGACATTGGCTTAACGGGTTTGGAGTGCTTCACCGTGACGAAGCCCTTTCTGCTCAGCATTTTAGGAGTGGTGTTTACTGCGCTAATTGTACTAATTCAGGTCATACCGCAACATAATCGGCTTAACGGGTTTGGAGTGCTTCACCGTGACGAAGCCCTTTCTGCTCAGCATTTTAGGAGTGGTGTTTACTGCGCTAATTGTACTAATTCAGGTCATACCGCAACATGGAGATGGAAGTGGAGGGGGGAATCAGAAGAAATGCTGCTGCCCTTAAATTATTATAGGTGCAGATGTAAAGAATTTTGCACTAGTTTGCGTTTGTCCGTCCACTCAATTATGGATGACCTTGGGAAGGAAAAACAACTAAACCCAAAGCAAATATTATAATTTCTCAAGAAAATTGCTACTTGTCAGCATATCAGCGATGGGCAGATGGGAATGTGGTTTTTATGTAAAACAAATAAAATAATGAAATGAAATGGTGATTAATACAATTTTCTCTTTTTCTGGATTTGCACCTGCCACCTGTCTTCAAAATGCTTTTACAAAGATGAACCTTATTGATTATATTTCTCTTTGGACAATATTGCATTTTGCATATTACTGCATATTATGTGCATCGCCACTCTTTATTACCAAAAATCCATTCATTGCGTTGGGTATATCTGTATGGCACGCACGGGTTTTACCTTTTTAGCGAGTAACAAAGAATGCTATTTAGAAAATTGTTTAAAATGGGACGCTACACTAATTTACCCACCACCCCAAAGTTGTTTAACGTCTTTACTAAGCCAACTAGCACAACAGTGAAAACGGGAATAAAGCAGATTATTCCAGTATTCATCCCACCAAAGTTAGACTATCAAGAAGATCTATTCAGGAAAATTCGTCCATTCTTTATTATTGGCAAGTTTCTTGGACTGATACCGTTCTCTGGAGTATTCCAGAAATCGTATCTGAATTTGGCTTTTTCGTAAGTAATAAAGTCTTAAGCATAGCATAAGCCACTGACATTGAATACTGTCGATGTAAGTAGGTAATTAAATTAATTATCAATTATTATATTTTATCAAGCCCATTTTGCATTCAGTCCTGCATAACTCTCATCATTACTGCGCTTCTTTTCGGGAATTTTGTTCTGGAGTCAGTTCAAACGACAAGGGTCACCAGAGAGAATGCACTTGAGTTAGCAGTGTCAGTGAAGAGACCAATTTTCTACGGATATGGACTGTTCCTGTAAGGCAACAGCATATTTACAGCTATGAAATACAAATTGAGCTTACAGTTTACTTTTTTCATAATTCGTTTTACAGGTACTTGTACTTTTTCTTGAGGGCGAGAAAAATCATTAATTTGTTCCAAAATTGGGTGAAAGCTCGCACAGTTTTCTCCCTACCTGACAAAAATCTGCGTCGAGATGTCATGTTTTGAGTGCGGCAGTCCTCACCTCAGCATGTCTGGAGAATGGAGTGCTTCATATGAAATATTTCGCAAAGTTTGATAATTTGAATGGTACTTGCAAATTTTTATCAATTTTTTCTCTGAAGCATTTTTGCTATCTGCACTATTTGGTTATAATTTATAATGTCGGTTAAGATGTCGTCATGCAAGGCTATAGAGAACTGCAGCTGGCCACTCTTTCAAAGAAGAACTCATCCGTTTTGGAAGTTTACTATAGGCGATCCCACTACGATCGGAATGGGATTTTGGGCTACAGTGATTTTTACGCTGTGCTAATTTTCCTTTCCAATAAATTGACTTTGTACTGCTGGAACTATGCTGATCTCTTCTTGAGCATTTGTGGGAGAGCTATTTACTTCCGGTTTAAATGTCTGTATGAGACTAGCGTAAGGAAGTTCGTCCCGAGGAGGATAAACGGACAGATTTATTTTCAGAATGGTAGTAAATGTGAATTTTTACTACTGTTGCGTGCACTAGCAGTATTATACAAAAAATATTTTCCACTTTTTAGATTATCGCCCATCTCTGTCAGAATGGCATCAGATGGTGAAGGACCATGAAGCTCTGCTTAATTTGGTGAAGCAATTTGAGGACATACTATCTCCTTTGATATTCCTTTCATATGCTCTCAACATATTTTACATTTGTCTTCAGGTACACAAAATATTGCCAATCTTATTGTTATCATTTTCCGGTTAATTTTTTTCCGAAAAATTTACATTTACTTACAATTTCTATAGGCCTACATGGGTCTTCATTCTGAAGACTCCGGCCCCCAGAGCATCATACAATCAATTTACGCTCCGTGGAGCCTGATTCATCTTGGATTGCGAACTTACATTGTGTCCATCTCACTGGCTAGGGTGAATGTCTACGCCCACAAAATCATGGACGTAATAATAGAGTGCCCCACCAAGTTCTATGATAAGCATGTCAGCATAAAATGTCACAATTTCTGTGTAACGAACCCTAATAAATGAGTAAATGAGCTTATTCTGGAAGATTATTCTATATTCTGCAGATTTCTAGATTGGACCGGAGAGTTACAATGGGACGAAAAATTGGATTTACAGGTTTCGGCTGCTTTACCGTAACGAAACCATTTATCTTACAGGTAATTCATAAAAAAAGCATCTGAGAATTTAACTAATTAACTATTAATTTAATTAATTAATTTAATTAATTTATCCTGCAGGTGATTGGCGTAATATTCACCTTTGAAATAGTTCTTCTGCAAGGTTCATCCGCATCCAATACCGAAACGCAGGCGCCTTGTTGCTGCACAAAATCTTAAACGTGCATGGTTACGTTACCGATACGATTGTAGCAGAAACAGTCATATACATAGGTAGACCAAAAATACTTGTCTTTTTGACTTTAGTAGAATAATAATTATTTTCTCCTAATAAAAAACGAATAGCATAAGTTGGAAATTGGGGTAACATGAGAAAGAAACGCATTTTGTGGCATCTTGGTATCAATTTATTCAAGCTTAAGGTCATCGTCATGATAAGAATGCTACATGTGATATCCCCCACGCAGGTTAACAGTGTACGTTATATTCTCCTCCCTTAAGTCCATAACCATGCAAAGGAAACTGACAATGTCCCACAGTGCTAGAGCCACAAACAATCTCAGAATGGTAAGAAGGTATGTTCCATAGAACCATAAATACATGGTTCTGAAATCTCTGCAGTTTTCCTAGAAAAAAATTTTTACGATGAAAAAGAATTTAGTTAGAATTATTATGACTCGAGTTTAGTCACCTCTTGTTTGGCACACACTTAATTATTATTTTGTTATGCTTACAACGCAAAGTACGTGCTGCTCGCAAATCTTCCTCAACTCCGGAATGGCATCCCAGGAGGTTCCCATTTGTATAAAGTGATCTCGAAAGGGCATGCAAAAGGTGTCATTTTGGATAATCGTTCCTTTAACCTTAGTCATTAAGTAGGGAGTAGTGTAAACCGGATATGCGGCAGAAATGAAAAAGCAGAACATCAGCACAATTGTCGCAATCAGGATAAGATACATGTCCACTCTCTTGCTCAGCTCAAACTTGGAATTGACGAATTTCCCAAACTTGACGATTATCAAGACCAACATGTCCAGCCCGAACATAATGAAAAACCAAACTACAAACTATGACAGTTTCCCTTATCGGAAGAAGGGCAATTACCACACGGAAAGGGCCCATTAGGGCATACACCAAAAAGTAGATGATCAGTTCAATGAAACTGGAAATCTGCAAAAAATAGTGTGACTAGTGACTAGGCATTCGACTTAATTATTGTCTTGTATAGTTGTATTAACTATTAACTTCCATTCATTTTTTAAAAGTAGTTCTCATACTGCTAGAATTGTTGCACTTTTCACTGCAGTCTTCCAATAAGACTCTCCTTTGTTTAGAATTGTGCCCCGGATTACTTCCGGCGGCTTGTCGATAATATCGGGCAGGCACGTCCGAGACACCTTTGTGTTTATATCCTCCTGGAGCAACGACAAAAGGAGTGCCTTGTCTTCTACTTGTGGTGTCAACAATGGACTCAGTGGACACTTGGCAGCCATCGTCTATCAGTATGTTGGAGTAGGAGGGTAATATTGTTATGCTGTCTTCATCGTCGTCGTCCATTGAACGATGCATATAGATCTTTTTTGCAACATGTTGGTGCACTTCTTTTGGTTTCGGCATTTTGAGGAAATCATGCAGTTTGCGAAAGTAAACGTTTAAAATACGTACAAATCATATGATACTGGTCTAAATAAAAAAATGCAGAAGCTGTTGGTATAAAAGGCATCATCTGTTCTGTTCTTTTGGGGCTACTGATACTGATCATTTTCAAGATTTACGTCGAAGTCGTTGCCAATTTGATATGGTCGTTATGGGCGTATAACCAACTTTGCCGTTTTAGTTATCTGAAAATAGTTAAGAATGAGACAGTGCAGTGGACATTGTACAACTGAGGACTCACTATTGCCGATAACATTTTACTTACGTCTAGTACAGTTGTACAGTAGTATTTTATTTGAGTGTTTACTGAGATTATTACCATTTTAGGAGCGTAGTAGCGCGGAGTCTTCATTGAGGATTATCATCTTACAGCCTGGGCAGCTGAGCTGAAGTATCAAGAAGAAGAGAAGGAGCAATTTACGACACATGATGGTATGATCATTTCAGATAATCAGCTGCAGTATTATTTATTTTCCCTACTGTATAAATGAAATAAAGAGTTAATTTATTTTCATATGTTTGAAGTTTGGCTTCAATGCATTTGCAGAGTTATTTCCTGATCCAGATGTCCCCCGGACATTTAATTCTATCTACCGATGCTATTCCATCGCTATGTCTCCAGGACATGCTCGACCGGAATTGGAGAATGGAGGGAAAAGTAGAGCAGATAATGTTTGAAATTTTAAGATTGACACGTAGTGTATAACTACTAATTAATTTTGATTATCTTTCGTAGTTCTCCTTCCCCCATCCGCACTGGAACACCTGAACAGACTTAATGTTGCGTATCCTATGATGTTTAAACTGAGCAATATCGTCGACAGGCCGTTCTACACATTGTGGAGTTTTGGAATTTGTTGCTGACGAGGGGAATATGTATGTTCCATCGTGGGTAAGAAAAAATTGCGAAAGCTCACCGCTAAACTTTTCCCAACTGTCTAAATGTCTAAAACATACTATTTGCTTTTTGTGTATTTAGTATTTTATAATTGCGAATTTGATGCTGTTGTATTTTAGATGATGCGCAACTTGGCGATTGAGGAAGGGGCTTTGATTATATACAACTAAATTCTGACTTATTGCATCTTATCAAAACAAAATCACTTATAGTTTAACTTATACTTAGGTATTTATTTTTAAACTTTGAATAATATTCTGCAGGTCGACTTTGCACCACCTGTTGGCTATGTAGAACCCGAGACAAAAGCCCAAGAGAGCCAGGAACCTGTCAGCGATGGAACTTTCGTCCCATTTCAAGGTCTTGGTAATCGGTATGTCCTTCAAATCGTAACTAAAAGTTATGAAAGTAATTGGATGAGATTGTTAAAGTGAAAGCATCAAAAACAATTTTTGGAATTGCAGTATCAACGGTAAAAGTGTTTCAGCCAGTGCTATCGTTGCTGCACAGTCATCAGGCGCTCGTCGCGGGGCACCTGATTTTGGTTTTCGTATTGGTCAGCTAAACTTTGCTCGTAACATTAAAACGGCAACAAATGAGGATGCTAACGACGACAAACCATTTACGCCATTTGGAGGACTGGGATCAGTATTGAAGCCAAAATTATCTAACAGTTAAATTTAGATTTTCGTTGAAGCGACCTGCTAAAAGTGCACTATATTAAATTTTGAAATGTTTGAGATACAAAAGCTGGGGAGGTAAATTTTTGGTTTGTACGTACTCAGTTGTTTCTGATGCATTCCCACTTTGTGATGATTATAGTAAAGTCAAAATTAATTTGACAGTCAAGTACCCTTTAACCAAACTTTCAAAGTCCTGATCGCTACTTATAAACATTTTATGATGATAATTGTAAAAATCTTAATAAAACTGGCCGATGAAAAATGTGAAATGTAGATGTGCAAAGACTGCAATGATTATAAATATTTATTTTGTAACTTATTTCTGTAGTCTAGAGGTGCATTGTTGAGCGTACTGGAAAACTTCCATTCTCCACCGTTTTCATGCCAAGCGTTGTAAGCATGCTGCACATGTTTGGATACTAAGGTAACTCGTAGCACTTTATTACATAAAAAATTCCAACTTTTCAGTACAATTTTCAAGGTACCAATTTTGAGAGCTGAAGTCGACAAACATTTTTTCAATACATTTTTGTCATTAAGAAGCTTCATTTCGATCCAATGCACTAGTCATTTTAAAGATATACATAATTTTGTGTTCTTATCACACACAATCTATCTCCTTCTCACATATATAACTAATTTTAGTCTACTTAATTTAAAAAAAATCTACCAAACAGAAAGGTTTTGAGAGTAAATTAGTGCTTCAAAAACTCTAGCTGGCTTTATGGTGTACACTCGAAGTCAAGCCGCCCGGGAGCGGGCAGAGGCAACACTTGCAGCATGTAAATCTCCCAGTCCTAGTCCTGGTGGATCCAAACCGAAAGCTGGAGGAAAAAGTAAGTCCAGTTCTGGTTCCAAACCAAAAGCCGGAGGGAAAAGTAAGCCCAGCTCTGGTTCCAAGCCGAAAGCTGGAGGAAAAAGTAAGTCCAGTTCTGGTTCCAAGCCGAAAGCTGGAGGAAAAAGTAAGTCCAGTTCTGGTTCCAAGCCGAAAGCTGGAGGGAAAAGCAAAAGTTCTTCGGTATGTAAAATATTAATAATTATCTTCAACTAGCATGCTGCTGGCAAACATCAATTTTATCCAAAAAAAACTTTAATTTTTAATAAAGAAATCAAGCTCGGGAGACTGTGTTTGCGTTCCTATAAGTGGCGGGGGGAAAAGCAGTAGCAAAGGAAAGTCCAGTGCAAAAGCAGCTCCATCAAAGTCTAAAAGCAGTAGTAAGGGCAAAGCAAAGCCAAAAGCAAAAGCTGCCCCATCAAAGTCCAAGA
Source organism: Acrocyrtus sp. NNG-2020 (assembly GCA_027744115.1). Taxonomy (NCBI): domain Eukaryota; kingdom Metazoa; phylum Arthropoda; class Collembola; order Entomobryomorpha; family Entomobryidae; genus Acrocyrtus; species Acrocyrtus sp. NNG-2020. The sequence continues at coordinate 30,116 of JAHZND010001128.1, forward strand.
GCAAAGGAAAAGCTGCAGCGCCAAAGAAAAGCCCAGCGAAGAAATCAGCCCCGTCAAAATCAAAATCGAAGAGTAGCAGTGTGGGAGGTAAAGCTTCCGGATCCAAAGGAAAAGGTGGATGTGGGGGCAAGGGAAAAGCAGGGGGTTCTTCCATGTCTAAGAGCAGCAGTAAAGGGAAAGCAAAACCGAAGGCGAAAGCTGGCCCATCAAAGTCTGGGAAAGCAAAATCGAAGGCAAAAGCTGGTCCATCAAAGTCTGGGAAAGCCAAACCGAAGGCAAAAGCTGGCCCATCAAAGTCTAAGAGCAGTGGCAAAGGAAAGGCAAAGTCGAAAGCTAAAGGGAAGGCCGCAGCTCCTAAGAAACGACCAGCAAGCTCTTCAGCAAAGGCAGGTGGTAAGAAATCGGCCCCGTCAAAATCAAAATCGAAGAGAGGGGGAGGTAAAGCTTCCGGATCCAAAGGAAAGGGTGGCTGTGGGGCTAAGGGAAAAGCCGGGGGTTCTTCCACGTCTAAGAGCAGCAGTAAAGGGAAAGCAAAACCGAAGGCGAAAGCTGGCCCATCAAAGTCTAAGAGCAGTAGCAAAGGGAAAGCAAAACCAAAAGCCAAGGCCAAAGCTAAAGGGAAGGCCGCAGCTCCAAAGAAGCGACCTGCAAGCTCTTCAGCAAAAGCAGGTGGCAAGAAAGCTAAGAAATCAGCTCCTTCAAAATCCAAGAGCAGCAGTAAAGGAAAAGCAAAGGGGAAGGCTTCTGGATCCAAAGGAAAAGGTGGCTGTGGCGGAAAAGGGAAGACTGGTGGCTCCGGAGGAAAATCTAAGAGCAGTAGTAAAAGCAAAGCAAAATCTGGCCCATCAAAGTCAAAGAGCAGTGGCAAAGGAAAGGCAAAGCCGAAACCGAAAGCCGCAGCTCCTAAGAAACGCCCAGCAAGCTCTTCAGCAAAGGCAGGTGGCAAGAAAGCGAAGAAATCAACCCCTTCAAAATCTCCGAGCAGCAGTAAAGGAAAATCGAAGTCCAAGTCTAAGTCTAAACCTTCAGGTGGTGGTGGTGGTGGTGGAGACTGCGTCTGTGTCCCCATTAGTTCAGATGACGGGAAAGGATCTGGAAAATCAGAAAGCAAACCTAAGGATTCCTCCCCTTCTCCTTCCCCTTCCCCTTCTCCTTCACCCGGTGGAGGTGGGGCACCTTCAGGACCTTCTTGCTAAACAAAAATGCAATGAATCCTCTCTCTATCACAATACCATAATTCAATTCTTGGTTCCTCCAAATCCAATCCTTTTGCACTTCACTATATATCAATAAAAAACTATATTTCTTTATCAAATACGGACAGTCAATAAAGTATTTACTAATTCTGGGAGAACCGAATACTATTTTTGAGTACTTACCGTCACTTTTAATAATAGGCTACCGAATGAAAAAAAAATATTTTTTCTGTATTTTTTCTGTATTTTTAGTTGAAGAGTGGTTGCAACTTGACAGTTTCCTCCAAAATTACACACCAATTTTGTTATCAATGTATGCACTCTAATAAGAATTTTGTTGTTAGTTTAGTCAACACTTTCCTTCTGTAACTGTAAGTATTATTTTTTCAGCTGGAGAAAAGTTATTTTTGATAGACAACAAAATGGAAAGCTAAAGACGAGTTGACGATAACCTCTTTCAAGGAGGAATGTATTTTAGTTGAATGAATACACTTTGTTTATAATAGTTTTCCGTTTCATTCACAAGTCTCATTTCGTTCCAAAGAAATTGCTCATTCACAGCCAACTTTAAACTGCAGTGCTATACGAATAGTTAATAATTTAATAAAATAATACGAAATGCTATATTTCAGTTAAGTAGGTGAGTCAAGCAAAGTTTGCATGATAGCTAAAAGTTTTTATGTTAAGTTGAATTCATATTATGGAGCAACGCAAAGAGAGCAATGCCTCCACTTCCGGAATACTTCACAATGAAAAGCCGAAAACTTCCCAGAGTAGGAGAGAGCGCATTAATTCTATCGGCAGTTTTAAATACGAGGCATATCACATAGTTTTAGGGAAGCTGGAAGTGGATGAGCCCGAGGATTTATTTATCAAGCTGAAATTTTTCTTAGCTGTGGGGAGAATACTGGGCGTATTGCCATTCTCCGGAATTTTCAAGACGTCATACAATGATCTGTATTTCGAGTACGCACATTTTTATCTGTACACTGCAATAAGTGCAAAATGATAAAAATTCAAGGTTACCTTGCTAAAAGTTAAATTTTCGTTTTGATAGTGTCAGGAGCTGTGCTGCAATCACATCAGTAAGCATCCTTGGAGTACTAACAGTTAACTTGCTAATGGGCATTTATGAGACAATTCAGACAAAGAATAAAAGTAATGCATACGAAATCGCATGGTCTGTCCACGCCACGGTCCAATTTTTTTGGGGTTTGCTAATGTAACTTGAATTCCGCTATTTTGAATATTTTGAATATAAGGGTACCTCACTTAATTGCATTCGTTGTATTTTGAATTGATCTTTTCTCCATTCTCGTAAAGCTACATCAACTTTCTCCTGAGAGGAAAACAGTTCCTGCGCTTGTTTAATTACTGGGCAAAAACGAACATCTTTTACGGGACGGAAGACAGACATCTTAAAAGGGATGTCAACTTCATGTTAATTGGAGTACTCAGTTCAGCGATTTTAGAGAATGCCGTCCTTCATCTGGAATACGTGCCAGCGCTGGACCAAATAAGTGGTTATGTGGAATAATTTAAGAGTTAAAACATTTTCTTTCATTATCATGCAACGACTTAGTTAGTAAAACCTACTAAATATTTTTGTATTCCTCTCCAGGAGAAAAATTTTCCAACGCTACAATCGGAATGACATTCTTGGAAACGTACTACAAAAGGTCACATAATCACTGGGAGATAACACTGGGCTACCATGAAATTTTTGCTATGATTGCTTTCGTACAGCATAAATGCATGTTGTACGTAATTAACTACTTAGACGTGATGCTGGCCGTGTTTTCAAGGGCGCTCTACTACAAGTTTAAAATTCTTTATATGCTCTCATACCAGCACTTGGCTAAACCTCTAAGGAAAGGGATAATTTCAGCGAGCTGTAAAAGCATGAGTGAGTTCATTCAAGAGTTTACTACTGGCATGTAAATTTTTAAAAATTAATTCATTCTTTTCCTAGATCGGCATAGCTGGGTCCAGGTGGCGCAAGACCATAAAAAGCTATGCGATCTGTTACAAGAGTTTGAGGACTTTTTCTCTCCGCTGATGTTTGGCTCATACGCAGTGAACATTTATTACATTTGTATTCAGGTAATTTAACCATTTATTTCCTTACAAGCTGTTTTAAGAGGAAAAGGCTATAACATTTTCGTTTAGCTGCTTGAAGGAATCACGACAAATGTGTCGTCAACTAGTGTTGTCCACTCCATCTACGCCCCGTGGAGCTTTCTCCATATTATCATGAGAGTGTTTGTGACCTCCATTTGCGCAGCAAGAATTAATTCGTACGCACACCAGATCCGAACTGTACTCCAAGAATGCCCTATTGACTGCTATTGTGCTGAAGTATGTGCAGAATATTACAATCGATTTTAAACTACGCTAGGAAAAGACGTAAAAAATTATTGCTAATTTATGGTGTTTTTCGCAGATATCAAGAACTGATAAAAAGGTAACGGCCGGTCCCGAAATAGGATTCACTGGTCTGGGTTGTTTTGTCGTAACGAAACCTTTCATACTGAAATTAGTCAGTGTCATCTTCACATTCGAAATTGTCCTACTACAAGGAAAAGGTCCTCAAGAAGTTAGCTGTTAATACACTTCAAAAAATAATTACCTAATTTTAGTAGAAATTAAATATTGAAAATTGCAAACGCACAATATATGTTCATGTGGCGCATGTTCAATTTAACAGAATAAAAGCTCGCTTTTGCAATTGCAACGTGTTCTTAGCATAAAAGTTCATTCAAATGAGAAAAGCCCTTGAAGCATGAGTGGTCGAATTTATGTCATTTGTGAATGCAACAGACAGGAACGTAACAGGAGGATGGATTGGACACACCCCAATTTGTTCCAATCCAATTCTCGCAATGATTTTTCTACAAAACAGAATTAAAAATAGCATTAGTTAATTTGTATTTTGTACACTTGGAAAGGTGACCGGACCGAACAGCTTGTTCGAAGAGCAAAAACAAACAGAGAAGGACTACCAGCAAGAAAACAAAAACATCTGCACTGTAATCTCATCACTCTGTTTACACTTTTTTGAGTGGTTCTTAATTCATTGTCAGAAATTTCTTTCATGCCCCTATTGTTTTCCTTATACATGCCAACATAGTTGTGGCTTTCTCCAGGAACAGTAATCAATTTTTGTGTGCTCCCTTTCATTACGTTATTATAGCTGTCCTTCAATTTCGTCACGTCATGGCATACATATCAGCAGCAACAGTTAAAGGTAAGCATCTGGAAATGCAACAAATACACCATTGAACCTTTCTTCGCTTTAGAGAAAGTATTTTTGGCTTAGCCACACTCACGCTTCCTTCCATTCCAATAAAAAAATGAAAAAAAAATGAATTGTGCAATAGAAAATTACGGCAAAAAATTCTGATATTGTAAAGGAAAAGTTTTTGTATAAAGTTTTTGAATGCAATAATTTTAGCCAGTCTGCTGCACTGCCGTTTGAAGTGTGGAAGAAGCAAAATTTTTGCCAGCTCCAAATCCAAATCGTTATTACTAAGGATGGATGTCTTATCATTAGAGCACCAAACAGTTTGGGGATTTCCCCATGTTAAAGAAGAGAGCAAATCGAACTATAATAATGATGTACAAGCAGTGCTCCAGAAATACCGACAGGATGAGCAATCTACCGACTTGTTTATTCCATTTAAGCAAGTTTTAATTGTTGGAAGGATCTTGGGAGTTATACCACTCTCGGGAGTGTTTAAAAACTCTTATACTACTCTTAGCTTCAGGTATGCTGAGCTACTCTAGCTTCAAGCTACTCTAGCTGCTGACACTCTTTCTGTATTTTAATAGAAAAAAGTTAAATATTTATGATTTTTTTACCTTTCAGGAGAAAAAGTTTTGCGTTTATTACCTCGCTAATTATCACCGGAATTTTGACATTCAACCTAATATTGGCACTAGTTCAATGGTTTAGAACGACAAAGAAAAATGCCTTGCAAATCGCACAATCCGTTCATAGAACTGCACAATATTGCTGGGGATGGTTGATGTATGTGGAAAAATGAAACGTTTTTCATTTACGAATTTTCAAAGTATGAGTTTTGAATTTACAGGATTTTCTGCTTCTTGCTCATTTTCTTTGCAGATATGTAACGTTTCTTCTTCGAGGAAACAAATTGCTCGAGTTGCTCCGATACTGGGCCAAAACGTCTTCGGCAGTGTTTTATACAGTGGAAGATAAAACTCTGCGGAGGGATAGTATCTTGATATGTGGCTTAATTCTCATCTCGTGCATATTGGAGAACGGTGTCCTTCATCTGGAGTACTTTAAGGAGCTTGACTATATGAATGGTTTGTTCTCCAGTTTTTTCGTCAATGAAGTTAAGCATTCCCTTATTTTCCACTTCATTTTTATGGTAGTTTCTTACCTTAGGTGTTGGAAATAAATATGTTAACGTCACAAGTGAAAATCAGTCTTCCCTGGAGACATACTACTGGAGATCGAACGGCCACTGGGCGGCTCTTCTTGGCTTCAATGAGTTCGCAGCAGTTCTTGCCTTCATTCAACACAAATGGATGCTCTACACTTGGAACTATTTGGATGTACTGCTAGCTGTATTTGGTCGGGCGCTGTATTTCAAATTTAAAATTCTTTGCAAACTTAGCAGAGAGCATGTAGCAAAAAAGTCGACGAAGTGGGAGGATAGAACTACGGTCAAAAAGTGTCAAAGGAATGAGTACGCAAAAAATTGCTTGAGTATTATTACATAAATTCCTTGTAAAGGGCATTAATCATCACTTTTTGAAAAATGATTTTCCTAGACAAAGCCGCATGGCTCCAAGTGGTGGCGGATCATATGCAGCTGTACAACTTGGTGGCGGAAGTGGAATCTTTCTTTTCACATTTGGTGTTTGGCTCATATGCAGTAAATATATACTACATTTGCATGCAGGTGCATGACGTATAAAATTTTGCAAATTCTTTTTATATTCACTTTTTTCAATTAAGTTTTTAATCTGTTGTACGTTGTTCGTAATTACTCATTGTTTTTCTCAGCTACTAATTGGACTTTCCCCAGACATTACAGTAAGCAGCTTAGTGCAAACAATTTACGGAAACTGGGGTTTTCTCCACATGGCAATCCGGATTTACATAGTGTCTATCTGCGTAGCAAGAGTTAACCAGTATGCCCATGAAATTCACAAAGTTCTCATAGATTGTCCGACGGAAATTTACAAAGGGGAAGTACGCAAACCCACATTACACTTATTTTTGTACTCATTTTCACACCGATACCATGTCATTTTCCTTTTCCACACTGGATAATTTGTTTTCCAACTTTTTTCCAACCAGATATCCAGAATGGACAAGCGAATATATTCGGGGCCACAAATAGGGCTGACAGGACTGGGTTGCTTTGTCGTCACGAAACCATTCATCCTGAGCATTATCGGGGTAATATTAATTTATTTAGTCGTTAATATATTAAACCTGTTTTCACAAATTCACAAGTTCATAAACCTGTGATATTCGATTTCAAGGTAATTTTCACCTTCGAGATAGTTCTCCTCCAAGGAATGTCGTCAGCCACTACCACGTCTACGGAGCCGTCACCTGTCGGACAATGCTGCTGTATGCCTCAGAAGTAAAATGAGCAATTTAAATATTCATTAAATACTGATGCGAGCTGTATAATAGTAATCTTACGCAATGCCACCTGCTATGCTATGCTTCAAGAATGCCTGCTGTCTATCAATTCCATTACCATTTATCGTAATATCCTTGTATAAATTCTACATTTTGTGAACTAATAAAGAAAGCAGGCTAATAAAATGGCAGTTTCATAATTACATTGATGCTAACAATGACTTCTTGGAGAGAAACCAAAATACATACTCTGATTATTGATTTTGGTAATTTTTCTGTACCAATTTCCAAAACCCATCCTATTTTCCATTGTGAAACTGTCACTCACCTCACACACGAGTTTTGTTGTTGCATATACCTACGCTATTATTGCTTACAAAAAATCAGCAGGAATTGGATATAAACTTGAAAAATTTCAGACTGGACAGTGAACTTGGCATGGAAGCAAGTTGATTTATTTGTGTGGGTACCTATATGCATGGGGAGTACAATGGGCGGACAATGAATACCTTGATGGTCACCTCCTCCTTAACACTTAAGGACATTGGTGAAATATGCTACCTACCTATATACCATTTAATATTTTATGCAAACCGAGAGATAAAAAACGATCTAAAATATCTTGCTCAGCTAAGCACACTAATAGGTACAAAGTCGCTTTTACTTTTAAGGAATGAGGGCACAACTTCTTAGACTGCAATTTTTATTTTCAGACGAAGTAATTAAGTGGACGCATATTTCATTAGCGTTAGTTTTTTATCTTGCGGAAATATCTGTTTAAATAAAAAATGTGCACAGTTTTTGGCTTCGGCTTCTCCGGTTTTTAAAATTTGATCGAGAAATCCTGACATATTTTCACAACAGTTCTAATGAATGTAAAAGAAAATCTGTTCTATATTTCTGGCGCTACTGCCTTTAAGCCCAAGTCAAAAACGTTGCCGAATGGGTTAGCACATTATTACGTGAATCCAGTTCCCCAGAAGAGACTGAGTTCTTCTAAGGATGACCTTTACAGATGTGTCAGATTTTTGCTGTGCTTCGGAAGAGTTGTTGGATTTATTCCTCTCACGGGATTATTCAAAGGGCCGTTGGAAGCAGTTAGCTATAGGCAAGGCAGAAAAGCAAAAGCATTTCACACTTCCAAATTCAATACTAATTTAATTTAAATTAAAAAAATTGAGCGAGTAAATGCGTAAGCGTAATTCATGTGGTGGAATTTCAGCACATTTAGCTTGGCTGGAGTCACATCTCTCCTTCTCATTGTGGGCATGACGCTAAATGAAGCTCTTTCCATTTACGCCTTCCTTGTGGCTCCGGCTCGAGATGCCAATGAAATTGCGAAGAACGCAGGAGGTCTAGTCTGTTACGGGATAGGACTTTACGTGTAAGGGACTGAGGAACTATTTCCAACAAATCCTTCCCATCAATATTACTAACCTCTGACTTTGATTGTGTCACTACTTATCATCACTCATCTAAATGTTATTATATACGTGATTATTTGTTTAGATTTATTTATCTGCGTCGAAACTCATCAAGACTGCTTGAGTGCTTGTACAAGTGGAGAGAAGTGAAAACCTCGTTTTACAAGCCCGATATTCACCTCCTCCGGAGCATAACCCTACTCTCTGGACTATTCTACATTTCCGCCATTTTTGAAAACCTAACTTCCCAGTGGAGGTACTTCAAGAGTGCTTTCATTTCATCTGACCCATCCCAAAACTTGGCTCCAGATGGGAAACTGTACTCATCAGTATGGGAAAATTTCTATGTTCGGTCAGAATCGCAGGAGGCTGCTGTACTACCTTACAATATGCCCACAGCAATTGGAATTTTTATCTGCAACAAACTGGCAGTGTATGCTTGGAACTTTGGGGATATTTTTACTGCCGTGATTGCACGTGCATTCTATAAAAAGTTTAGCTTGCACTATGAAGATTTTAGGGAAAAACTGTTTGCCGTACCCTCCACAATTCATGGTACTGTAATTTATGAACTCAGGAAAACTAAATTATTTATATGGCAAATTAAAGGCATTTTATTGGACATTTTGATATGTAGATGAGGCAATGTGGCAACAAGCAGTGAGTGACCATGAAGTTCTAACAGATCTCCTCGAAGAATTTGGGAATCTCTTGTCGCCCCTTATATTCGTCTGTGTTTCAGTTAACATTTACTTCATTTGCTTAGTGGTAAAACTGATGTTTCCACCGAAAAAATGTTGTACTTCCTTTTCTCCCATTGAAAGTACTGAAATAATAAATGAATTAGTCATTTTTTTCAACTTGGCAGCTCAACTCCTTTCTCATTCCGAAAGAGAAAGATGTGGTCAACAACATTTACGAAGCCTGGGCCTTTATTCATCTCCTTATGCGCACTTACTTGATGATTCTCTGTTCTGCGAGGGTGAACGAAAATGTGAACAAGATTCTGAATATTCTCTCAAAATGCCCTCCCCTCGTGTACACCAAAGACGTAAGGAAGTTTTTCCTTTTTTGTCGTTTTTCATAAACGAAATACGAATGTAAATCATCTTAACAAGTTTCCTATATGAATTGTATTAGGTCGAAAGGTTGGTTTTCAAGCTAAGAACGACTAGCATTGGACTTGGTGGGCTGGGCTGCTTCGTTATCACCAAGCCGCTGATATTATCGGTGTTTAGCGTAATTTTTACATTTGAAATCGTCCTCCTCCAAAGCTCTCAACCTTCTATGAATGCTACTGCAGTAAAATAATATTAAAGTTTAGGACAAGTTATGAAAGACGATATGGAAATCAACGCGTGCGCTTCTTATAATTATTTGCTACCTGTAATATAATACATCACTAGAAGCATTATTAAACTATTTACCTATACCTATATAGGTAATAATACTTTTATTTAACAAGTATGCCAAGTAATAAGCTATATGAATAAAATGTACAAATGTGTGAGAATGACAATGGTTCTCAAAAGTGAAATCATTCCTTATTCTGACTTTTCTTGTTGTCAGCTCTAGCTGTCCTTCAACTTTACTTTCACTCACACTCGTTATCAACTTTAATGCATTAGCCACTGTGTCATAATCAACAGCCTGAATAAAGTACATACCGTAAAACTTCCAAATAACGCATCCCTTCTAATTTCCGCAGATTTTCATATTGTCAGCTCCAGCTGTCCTTCAACTTTACTTTCACTCACACTCGTTATCAACTTTAATGCATTAGCCACTGTGTCATAATCAACAGCCTGAATAAAGTACATAGGTACTTACTTTGATTATTAGGCAATCGAAGATGTCATTTATTCCAATGCTTCAATGAAGGACAATATGAATGGTGCAGACGTGGACATGTTCTCTATATCAAATTAGGAAAAATGATGACAAAAGTTTTAAAAAAAAGTTAAGGGGAAAGTCACTTTCATTTCTACCTTGAGCAAACTTTTATTCTTACGAAAAGCCTCCTTCTAAGATACCCCCGTGTTTATTTAGCAAATTTCTTAAAGTATGCAGGTTGTAAAGAATCCATTTGATGTTCCCGAAAACTCTTTTATTTTCCAGCACAAGCCAGTCACTTTATTTCGCAGTTTAAGCCAGTACTTCGCGACATCTGTGCCCTCAACAGTTTCAAATTTGCCTGAAGATGACTTATACCGGTGCATACGATTTTTACTATGCTTCGGAAGGATCATTGGGCTTGTGCCGCTGTCGGGTCTTGCCAGTGGCAAATTGGAAGCGGTCAGCTACCGGTATTTTTTTTATCTACCTATGCAAACAATTACTGTTTTCGCAATGTTGCACTTGACTTAATTGACTATTTCCTTTTAAGTACAAGAAGCTTAGCTTGGATAACGTCTCTTCTCATCATTATTGCAATGGCTATAAACGAGATGCTTTCCGTCTACGCTTTCTTTCGCTCTTCCGCACGGGTTGCAAGTGAAATTGCAAGGAATGCTGGAGGAATTGTCACCTACGGGACGGGTCTTTATGTGTATGTAATTAGCTAACTAGTTACTCTAATTGCGTTAATTACGTATCAAACCAGAACCTCCAAGCACAGCGGACAGATAGTAAAATTAGTAGATCGAAAAACTGTGCTCCAACTAGTACCAAGTGACAATGATGTCATCTACTCTATTTAACACATGCAATTTGTTTTAGATTTATTTATTGCCGCCGAAGTTCATCAAGATTGCTTGAATGCCTGCACAAATGGAGAGAGGTCCAAACGTCATTTTACAAGCCGGATACTTCCTTATTCCGTACTATTATTCTGCTCTTCGCTGTAATCTTCGTTTCAGCTGTTTTTGAAAACTGCATTTCACAATGGGACTACTTCAAAGGTGTTTTCATCTCGGAGGAGAGTGTAAAATCTCCAAGTGGATCGGTATATTCATCAGTTTGGGAACACTATTTCGTAGAGTCGGAGTGGCAGCAGGCATCTGTAGTGCCATATAACTTTCCCACTGCATTTGGCATATTTATTTGCAATAAGTTGGCAGTGTATGCATGGAATTTTGGAGATATTCTTATTGCAGGGATTGCGAGAGCAATTTACAAAAGATTTCAGCTACAATATGAAGACTTTAGGGATAAGCTTTTGAGTATTCCTGGGGCATTGCGAGGTAAAAAAAGGCATCTTCTCGTCAAAAGGTCTTTAATATTTTTTTAAAATGCTTTATTTTGTGGCAAATTCGACCTTAGATGAAGAGATGTGGCTGAAGGCAGTGAACGACCATAAACTACTAACCGGGCTACTAGCGGATTTCGCGAGTCTTCTGTCACCCTTAATATTTGTCTGCGTATCTGTAAATACTTACAGTATTACAGTTTGTGGTAAAGTTTTAAAATTACTGAAAATTTTTTCTATAATTAAAACTGCTGTAGATAATAAATTAAGTGCAACCATTGCATTTTTTGTAGCTATTTTCCTTCCTAATTCCCAAGGAAGACGATGCCGTACACAATCTTTATGAAGCTTGGGCCTTCTTTCATCTCCTGCTGAGAACTTACTCGACCATCCTCTGTTGCGCGAGGGTGAATAAATATGCTCATCAAATTGTCGATATTTTTTCGAAGTGTCCTGCAGCTATCTACAGAAAAGAGGTATGGGCCATGCAATTTGTGGATAATTGGACATTCAGCTAATTGCAATGATTATGTCTAATGAAAACTAAACTCTTTTAATTAGATTGAGAGAACTGTAGTCACATTAAGAACATCCACTATTGGGTTTAACGGGTTGGGTGTATTTTCTATTTCTGCTTTAAATTAAAAAGTGATAAAAATTATTTTAGGATTATTAATAATTTTTTATTTTAATAATTTTTTTCAAGGTTAGGATATTTCGTTCTCACGATGCCCTTCATCCTTTCGGTGTTCAGCACAATATTCACTTTCGTAATTGTCCTTCTTCAATCATCACAACCAGCAAGCATAGTGATACGGTAGAGAGTGGGTACAAGGCAGGATATTTTTAAATGCAGCAAAATTCACAAAACGAAAAATTACAATTACATCAATGCACATTGGCATTATTAATGCATAGCTATGTCAATAAAAATATATGCTTTACCAATAATGTCAGAAAGTTTGCAAGCACGGTCTTTGTTTTGCTGTCAGAAACCTGACAGTTTCGGTTACGGTGATAGGTATGTGCTAAATGCGAAGTTGACAAAGTGACACATTCTCATTCTGCTTTTACGCTAAACCCCACTGACTATGCAGAACATTAATATTAATCCTGTTGGCATTTTACAGACCTTTCAAAAACTTTCTTTGCTTTTTTGTAGAATTTTTTATTCATACGCTGTGTGATATTTTACATAATGGTTCTTAACATGATTGGATGTAGATGAAAATAAGTATGAGAAATCTGTATTTTCTGATATGACGTGACCTACCATCTATCTAACCCACTAGTGTTAGGCCAGAGTCAGTTGGAAATTTGCAAAAGAGAGACCATGTCGACTCACCCGGAGAAATCTTGGAGAAATATGCCTACCCAAGAACTACTCTTCATTCGCAACCCAAACTTCACAAATAAATCTAAACCGCTTGTGCACGGGTTAACGCAATATCTTCTAAAGACAGGTTTAGTAGATTCCCCAGAGAGTAGTCCTCCTGAAGCCGTACCTAAGGATGATTTGTTTAGGTGCATGCGAATATTTTTGAGATTTGGGCGGATATTCGGAATTGCACCGATTTCTGGTATTTTCGGCAACGACTTGTACTCCATTTACTTCAGGTGAGTTCAAGTTTTTTTTTCAAGCTTAATATGTCTCATGGGCTGTGTCAGTGCTAACGTTTCAATTGTCAATTCTAGGTCAAGAAGTGTTGCAGGATTTGTCTCACTGTTTGTCATTCTCCACCTTTCAATCTACAACGCAATAGCTCTGCTCGCGTTCTTCCGGCAAAAGAAAAATGACGCGAGTGAGATCGTGACAAATCTGAGGGAGTTCATGTTTGCTGGAATAGGGCTTTACGTGTTAGTCCTTTTTTTCTTACAAAATTCGTTTAAATTTTTACCCCTAAATTGTCCACAATTCTCTTTTTCAGGTACTGTTTTATGCACCAAAACTCCAAAAAGCTCATTCACTGCCTTCACACTTGGAGATCAGTGAAAACAGCATTTTACAAAGAGGACACTCATCTCTTTCGCAGCATCACTTTGATTTCAGGCATAATTTACTTTTTTGGAATAATTGAAAACTTTGGCTCTCATTGGAAAGTAGTGAGGGACACGTATTTCGCAGTGAACCGGACAAGTAAACACGACACCGTTCTAGCGGAAGATACTGGAAAGAATACAATAACTGAAAACTACTTTCTTGAAGAGTACCCTCAGTTTGTAGGCCTGGTCCCCTATAATTTGGCA
>JAHZND010001129.1:0-51271 GCA_027744115.1 Acrocyrtus sp. NNG-2020
TTTTTCATGCATTATTTGTGCTGTGAGATGATGGATCAAGTACTTCTGCAACAATATGCTTTTCCTCATGAGTAGTTTATGAAATAATAGCAGTCCACGAGTGTTCAGTCTGTCCCCACTAAATAATATTTCCATAACCGTTTTGTTGGCCATAGAAGCTCACAGAAAATGTGCGTTCTAATCAATTAAACGGTAAACCGAATTTTGTACACTAGATTACACCAATGCGTGTGCTACATTTTTTCCCGGTTGAAAAAAAATAATATAAAAAAACTAGTTACCGCAGGAAAAAACGAGACAATTGAATTGGAACAGAGGGCTGTGGGTTAATTATTGTCTAAAAACTCTTGCCTGGCTACGCGTTCTCGATTTTACTGGACAACAAACTGGCTGACGTCTCGATGCCTCCGTTTCTTTTTCATTGTGTAACCCCTTTTTTTTCTCTAGGTTATGCGGTTAGTACGTTGTGATTTTTCTGTTTATGTGCTTGCATTGATCAGTTATCATATTTCAGTATTTATTTTTGTATAGTTCTGGAATAGCTCGCTCTTTGTCTGGTTTTTAGGAGAATAACAGTCCGAGTAGGTAATGTATACTTATCTTGTGTGTTTAGTATCGCTGTCTGGATATAATAGACTTTTTCTAGTGATGATTAAAATAAAATAATGATAATAATATCACAACGTTGAATTGGAGTATGGAGACACTATATCCTCCTCACGGGGTTCCTTTCCTGGCTAAAAAACGCTTTTATTTAGACCAAAAAAAGGATTCAATAACCGCATATTATCGTCCTGATAAAATCTATTTTGAGTTTCCTCATAGTTCGTGTGTAACTGTATAGTAAACAAATATTATTTCCTTTCTTCCTTAACAAAACCAGAGCTCATTGTATGAAAATTTTCATTTGACAAAAGGAAGAGACCAATTTAGAAACCAACTGCAACCCTTTTTAGTCCTTATCAAGTTGTCTTGAGAGATTTTCTCTTTTCCTGGTGAAGGAGTTGGAGATAAATTAAGAAGGTATAAACGAGGCATATCCAAGGAGGGAAACAGTGTTCCAATGATGTAAAAATACTTGCATGGATTTTTATATAGAAAGAGACTCGACGAGTACCATTTGCATCTTGCGTCTCCCCAACCAACCCTTACAAAATATACAACAGAACGTTCTTTATCTACCAAATTTTTTGATGATCTTCCCGGAGGAAACTGTACAGCAAGAAAAGGGGTAGATAATTATTGTTAAGAATTTTTAAAACCTCATTTCTTCACTTTGCAAGGCACACGCATACTTTTCATCCTACTTAATTAATTTGTTTCGTAATAAAATATATCCAACTGCCCAGTGTTTTTCTTCACTATCTTATTTATCTGTCATTCATCCCGGATTTATTATTATATTTCCAGAAGAAAGAATCCATTTCTTATTTGCATCAAGGAGAATCCAAATATGTTGGTGTATTGATAATCAGTTTCTTTTGTATTAGGGGCTTAACGTAGCGTAACACTGACAAGGAGAAAGTTTCGTCTTTCATCTGCATTTGATTTCAGTGATAAGTAATAAACAACTTATTGCCTGCCCTATCCCAAGTGCCTTTGCATGATAATGCGCGTATCCCCAAACAATTACAGAAACATTATTTGCCTTGTTTCCCCTCAACACTCGTTATAATAGGCTATTTCTGAATCGACTTTTCCACATTCAGAACTACACTTACTCTCGTGAGTTTCCTTTTGTTGTGACTTTATTATGTAGTCCATAAAGCCGTAATGAAGTGAGCTTTTTCAATTGAGTAAGATTTTAATGATTTTCACATCTACCTATGCTTGTGCAGCCAAAAAAAAGCTGGTTCAACTCCAACATGCCTCTAATTTCAATAGTTACCACCAAATAATTACAATCGGAAAAGCACGTATAAGAGATCACCCTTATTCCTAATCTCTCCAACTTTTTTTATCTTTTTTGTTTGTTACTACTTATGCCTGTTTCTATCCTAAATGTATTTAGTAGAATGGGATAAATGGAATGAATACGATAAATAGAAAGAAAGGGAGAAAAAAAAGAATGAGGGAAAGACTGTCTATTTACACCATGAAAGCTGAGGAGGCTCTAGGTATTTGCTCCCCTACTCGAGCTTTACCCTTATTATTAAGAATCGTGCTGGTTGAGTAGGTTAGTACATAAATAGGAACGTATGTTATTATCAGGGAAGGAGGCAGAATCCTTAATTCAAAGGAATTTGAATGGAAACAAACTGATGTATTCATTTGGAAAATAAAAAGTTTTTATAGGAGTGCTCAACTACACACTTGAAAAGCTATACTGGAAGCAAAGACGTAGCCTCTAAAAAATATTTTGTGATTTCAGGTTGAAAATGTTTTAAGCGAAAAAAGTTTTTATAGGAGTGCTCAACTACGCACTTGAAAAGCTATACTGGAAGCAAAGACGTAGCCTCTAAAAAATATTTTGTGATTTCAGGTTGAAAATGTTTTAAGCGCTATGATCTTCATGGAGTAATAGGAATCGCAAGAGATTCTGATATGAATAAAACGGAGTAAATCCACAGTCTATTTTAATCATTTTAAATTTTTTATATTAGACTGTCTGCACAATGGCTTCGGTAGGTTGGTCACTACTTACTAATAAGAAGAATTTTTGAACGTTCTTTTAACTTGCCGCTAAAAATCTTCCAAAACTGGTGCTATTGTTAATGCTTTATTTAACTGGAACTAACAGACTGCTTAAATCAACCGGACAACTAGAAGCAAAGTATCATAGAAAATCCAAACTCAAGATTCTTGAAATATCTATTTGAATCCATAAGCGCATAATTTTTAAGATTTTGGGTTTTAGCAACACAACATCAAATCGGAGTTTTTTTTGGAATGCCGACCACAAGAAATCGAATTTTTACGCATAGTTAAATCCAAAGCAATTTACTCTGTCTTATTTTGTGTACAGCTATTTTTTTGTATGGAGGATGCACTACAATTATCATTTTACAATAAGTTTTCCTATCTTAATTCATGTAATCCAAGTGCGTGTGAAATTTTGGGTTTAAATATCATGTTTCTTTTCATGCGTTTTGTAAAAAAAAGAAAAAGCAGGTACAAAAGGATGGGGTATTGGTCTTTGTACAAAAATGTATTTCCTTTCAGTGCACTGTGCCCACTTTGTTTGGCGTTTCGATACTCGATTCAAGCAGTTATAAAAAGAACTCCTTCGGTACAGACCACCTTCCATCGCGATTGCAGTTTTATTTTTGTAAAAAGCTAAATAAGCGGATTCTGGTGGGATGTGAAATAAAAAGAGAAATGCGCTCAATACTTCTCGAAATTATCCATAACAGGATTTGATGACTTCATAAGACTATTTTTGCTGATTGTTCCAATTTTGAGCTAGATAAAGATAAAATGTCTTTTTGTTGGGGGTTGAGTGACGCAACAAAAAGAAACTTGCTACTGAGAAATGGATCGTGTTTTTAGAGATTTCATTATTTACAGTCGATTTGCTAGATGTATCCTTTCTCACCTTTGTGCGGGGTTGGCTTAACGGTTCTGCAACAAATGTTTCACAGGTGCCGCCTATTTATTATTTATAAATCGTTCTATATGAGTACTTGTACTTAACGAAAAAAAGAACCTGTTCATCGTGGGAACCGAAACTTGAACTGTTTGATTCGAAAATATAGCGATTTAATACTTGTCACGACTTTAATTCAAAATTACTGTTTTTATTATTTTTTTTTACAAATACGCTTTCCTTTGTATATAATTTCTCTAATTCCGATCTCTAATTTCTTTTTAATAGGGAGAAAATTTACTAAAATCAACAGGATCGGTAATAAAATATTAGTCAGGAAATTTTTTTACGGGAAACTTGGACATATTCATTTTTTCTTGCGCGTCCATTCACACAGCACTCTTAAAGCTCTCCATTCATACACCGCTTCTTTAAGAATTTACTGATTTGATAATGAGTGCGAAAAGGGTAAATTACGCAAATAATAAAATAACAGAGAAATACTTACAGGATTATTTGTATATATTTTTATAATATATAAAACAGTATGTATATATCATATTCCAGCACAATTAAATTATAATCGTACTACACAAATAATACATAGTCTACAAAATAACAAAAATGGTAAATAAAACAAAACAATAATAATTATTAAATCTAAGGACGGCTAAATTATTATGAACAATAATATATTAACTCAGTTCTGTGGTCATCTAATTTCAGTATCTTTTTTTTGCTTAGTTTTCAAATATTTTTTTTTCTTTGGAGGGATAAAAAGCACATTACGCAATCTCAACACCATCCGTTTTGTACATTTCCAGAAAAATTCTACAAAATTAATTCACGCATAAAAGCCACGTCTCTAGGCATTATAGAAGAACAAAAAGAACTCTTTCATGTCTTTTCTTTCTTTTTTTTAGAGTCAGTCCATTTAAGACAAAAGAACAAAAAAATTTTTGCGGCTGTACACACTTCGACATTTTTTTATAAGGAAATACTAGGAGCAGTGGAAATAGTGAAATTGTTCGGACGAAGGAAATAATAAGACGTGATGCTAGGTCGTAGGGTGTAAAGAAGCTGAAGAGGAATGCTTTTCTGCTTGAAGAAAAGATTGATTTTGTCAATATTGTCTTGAATGATGAGATCAAGTCGCAGAATTGAACTGTTTAGATGATTCTTATCATTATGATTATTGTTATTACGATCATGATGATTGTCATTACTTTTAGGAATAGTTCTACTCGTCATCCTACTACTAGAATCCGAATTCTGCTGATGTTGGAAAGGAGTAGAGGACGTTGTTGGAGATAATGATGGTGATGATGTTGGTAATGATAAAAGTTTGTCTTCTTTTTGTTCTTCAGAATTTTCTGGGCTGAGCCGAAGTTGTGCCGTTATTGTTTGAGATGGCGATTGAAGATGCTGTTGCTGATCTTGTTGAGAGTTTTTGGAATCCAATATAAATAACGCTTGCTCATCCTGATGAAGATGACGGGGTGATGGCAGCTCTCCTTCCTTCGTATTGTTTTTGTCTTGTTGCGAGGATATGGTAAGAGTAGTAGAAGTAAAAGATGGAAGCGAGTGTGGTAGTAGTGGGTCCTCCGCTGAAAGTGCTGATATATTTCTCCAGACGGTTGTTGCTCCTTCTGTTTGCGAATGAGAGCGATGAAATGGCCCTTCTAGATGCTTTGGTTTCATAAGACAATCTAATCTCGTCGTATCGACTGGTTCCTTCAAATACTCAAGAATGCGGATCAACTCTCTACGAGGATTCTTTTGTATGTCTTCGTAAAACACGACCAAATAGTCTTCCGAATTTTCGATCCATGACATAATTAAAGATGTCCACAGTGGAATTTTTCTTGTGACGAAATTTACCCATCCTGAAAGATAAAAAAAGAGTGCAAAAACATTCTTAGTATAGGCTACTCGCAAAAAAAGACAAAATTATTACATACTTCGGGTCGTGTAAGAACTGGCAGACAATGATTGACACTTTAATGACAGATTGCGGTGAGATACGAGGGAAAAATCGTTTAAATGCCAGCACGACAGGGAAAGGTAGCTTACTAAAAAACTGGCGATATATATGCCGTTACTTCCAAGAACTGCGTTGGCAGTGCTAAATTGGACTCTCGGTTTTGTAAATCAACACACATGACACGGAGCTATGCGTGTAGAATGGGTGACTCAGGTGAAACGTGAGCACAATTCAAAGTAAGATGAAACTTAAAATTACATTCCATGAGGTGATAACATAGAAATGTATATAGTGATTTTGCATCCCCAAAACTCAACTTCGTTTGATCGAAGTCCTCCACGTGAAGATGTGGAGAACTCTTTTCAGAAATAGTCAAGGTTGGAGAGAAAAGAGTAAAAAAAACATGAGCGGTTCTAAATTGAAAAGATTGAAAATCAAAAAGCTGGAGAGATGGAGAGATGGACAATCAGGAAAAAGAAGCCAGACAAGTGAAAACCAGTCCATTTCTATTAAATTACATTTTTGTTTACGCTGCGTGGTAACATTTTGCAGTGGCTTACTTATATCATTGAATTCCCATTTGCTCGCAGTCCCCGTATGTTTATCCCCACTGTTGTTATTCAGGAAGTTCCAGTAAGCAACCAGAGCATCATATGGATTTCGAATGAGGAGAATCCCACGATAGCTAAACATCAGCTCAGACAGTTTCAAATAAGCTTTTCGCTTCCCGACGGTGTCATGATGTGTTTTTTGAAGGATTGTACTGCCATCATTGGGCGCCCGGAGCTCGCCCAAAAGACCAGATTTGAATAACTTTTTATCATTGTATACGCTCCCGGTGAAGTAGCCACTAGCACGTTCAATTAGATAGCGAAGCCACGAGTTGCCGGATCCAGGAAAACTTACTAATGCTCTGGAAAGTACATACAAAAATAATAATAACTTTTTTTTGAGCACATGAAAATTGAAAGTGGAATTGTTTGAGAGGAGAGGAGGTGAAAGTCATTATTTCATTGAACCGTACACCATTACAAATTGCAAACAAGATTGGATGACAACTTTGACCGTTTTGGCTCAGTGCCTGCATTTTCGCTGTTGGTCAATGTCACTCACACCAACTCATAAAAAAAATACTTTGCCCGTTTGCATGAAAAAAACTTGCTGCAGTAATGCTCTTCAATTTGGCACTAATGAGCAAGCATATATGAGGATGCGTGCTTGTGCTTGCTACTTTCTTTAATTTTTGCAACTCAAACGTGAAACCGTGCGAAAACTTTATATTCCCACTTGAATAAAGAGTGAGACAATAGAAATTTTAAATGTATACACTTACCGTGGCTTGAATGTGCCTTTTTCGGCAAACTGAACTTTGATAGATTTGCATTGTTCATCTTGAGTCCAGGGACAGATGTAACCTTCCGTGAGAGCGGAAAGTTTTCTTTTTTTGTTTTCCTTAGAAATGTGATGTTGTTGATCTAGGTCTTGATGACCAGACCAAATTTTGGGGGAATAACTTCTCCAGGTTCCATTTTTGTAGAGATGGGGGTGACGTTTGTCCCTCGTTTTGCGAAGAGAATGTAAAGTTTTCCTATGGAAAGGTGGCTGCTGTAGTAGCTCACTAGCTAGCACTGCTGGAGAAGTAGAAGTGTCAGTAGTTGCTTCCGTTCCGTTTCCCTCCTCAAAATTCCCTTTTCCACTATATAGCCTCCTTGCCACGAGCAGTTGCAAAATCCCACTATGATTCCTTTTAGGGGTTGGATAATGGCTATGATTTTTATCGTTACTTATGACAAGCGCAAACAGAAACAAGTAACAAAGACTCGCCGTGACACCAAGGTAGATCAATGGAATGAAGAATCTTCGATGCTGATATGCACTACTGCCAAAGCTATTGTAACCACTTGCACTACTTGCCAAGTCAATTATTGGAGCTGGAATGGGCAACATTTTACTCATCTCACTCTCTTAAATACACTTTGCCCGTCAGTCAGTTTACAGTATTAAGAATTTGAGCTGTCAAAAAAACATAAGCCATACATGTGTTAGATAACTTAAGCTATGCAGGCAGTTTGCATTGGTATCATCATCACCATCATCATTATTATCAAGGAGCATTAAAGAAGATGCCTATCGTCGGTCAAGAAAAAGTAAAGTTGCTAACTTACACTATTTTGCAACTTAGCTATTCGCATTATGCATTCAACAGTCACGAGGAAAATCCTAAAGAGCAGGTTTGCTTCGTGTGGCTTTGCTTTTGGTTTCCTCTCGCCAGAACCAGAGAACTTCGCACGACTTGAAAGATAGTGAGATTTTTGTGTTGACGCAGATCTGCAATTTCATCTGTTCATACACACAATGTTGATTACCCCTTCCTTTGCCTTCACACTGCAATTTACTTTCCTTGTCCTTTGTGTTAGTTGCTATCGCTGTACTACGAATAATCTCACTTCTCCACCTGTAAAAGCATTATTGCCGATGCTCTTCTGCTTCAACTAACATTGCAAGCGAAATGAAAACTTCACAGTTTCATTTCGGCTTCACGCATACTCACCCTTTGTTTGCGGTATGGCATTTATGATAGAGCAGCGAGCAGAAGTGCTTCAGAAGGATGCTGGTTTGCAAAGGAGAGGAAGCAAAAAAAGGAGTTAGTGATGTATGGTTACTGTTTTCGAAATCCCTTTCGGTGGCAGTGACTACATGGCCAATGCCAGCTACACATCATCTTGCGCATACAACAATAATGACAATTATCAAGGGGCTCTGTCGCAAAGTACTACCACTGTTTAACCACTAACTCGATTCTTGCCGGTGTATGAGCAACGTGCTTGTCATCAAGGATGGTTTTCATGATCTTATAGTATTTAGCAACCATAATCAAATAAAATAGAATTTAATTTATTATTTTTTGCAGGAATTAAGCTTGGGTAAACGATACTGGTTATAAAAAACATATTCTGACTTCCAGTAAACGATTTTTTAAAAATTGTACCTGAGAAAGTTATTATTTATTAGACTAATAGTCAATAAAACAGAAGATCATGAATTCCAAAGCAGGTCTATCTTGTCAACAATGTTGACGGTATAATAAAAAAGAGCAACGATTGCAAGATGTCCCTCACAAATGTTTAAGACTAACAAGTTATTTCAGTTATATTTTACGCTAAAGAGCATTATCATTAGTAGCGCATACTTTAGATCGAAACGGTCGTTTGAGTTGACGTAGAGAGCATTTTTGCTTCTGCACCAAGAGCAGCTATAATAAATTGCAATTAATCCCTACTTATTCTAAGCATTTCTAATCAACAAATGAGGTAGCATCTTGTTATTTATTACGTATATAAAGCAAATGAAGGCAAAAAAGATGTAGAAACGACAACATCAAAACTTGATTTTATCGTTTGCGCTCAAGACTACACAACAAATGAGGTAGCATCTTGTTATTTATTACGTATATAAAGCAAATGAAGGCAAAAAAGATGTAGAAACGACAACATCAAAACTTGATTTTATCGTTTTTGTGCTCAAGACTGCACTGTCGCAGTTGAATACAGCTCACTGAAATCAAACTTCACATCACCTCAATGTAAACAAGCTACTATTTTGCCCTTAATATGAAAAGGGGAGAAACTCGGCGAAGAAGTGGCTTATTTTTTTTATTGTGGAAAGTTTTTTCTGCTTCTCTCTCTCCCTCTTCCTCTCTGTCATTCATCAAGGGAGATGATTAAATGCAAGACCATTATTATTGTCACAAAAAAGATTTGGTGCAGTGCAGCAGCAACATCTAAAAAGTGCATTAAATCGACACAGCTCTTGGCCACACGCTAAATAAAGAAAATGGCAATTTACATAAATGAGTGTTCTCTCCTGCTCATCGAAATTGTCACAATGGGTGGAAAAAGAAATTCGTTACATTTATTATTATATTTACCTAATTTTTTGGAGGAGCGAAATCCTGATTTTTTTCTCAAGTGCATATGGCAGCAGCACTAAAACTTTTGTGTCGCACTTTCTTCTTTTGAAGCGTTTTTCTTTGTGACTCAACTAGGAGGGGAGTAAAAATGTAGAAGTGAGAGAGAGAGACGATTTTCTACTTTTGCCATTTTTCCACTTGATCAGTTCACCAAGCACAAGAAGAATTCACCTCCTTTTTAATTCTCGTGGAGGACTGTGTGTAGAAATTGTAACACAGCACAAATAATGCAAACAGGAATACTTCGAAAGTTTATAACTTTCGCTAAATCACTTGCGTGGCATGCCGAGCACACTTGTCAATGTAAGTATCTTACATGTAACTTGATAAGGGGTCAAGAAGATCACTTTCTTCGAATATATGTCAATTTCAAGAGGAAAATATTTGTCTACAGCTCATCACAACAAGTTCAATATCTGAAACTGCATGACTCTAATTACGCCTGACTCGACTCTGCAGCGTCACTTGCGAAAAAAAATGTTTTACAAATTGCAGCGTGTAGGTCACTCTTGTAAAAATGGGTTTTGCAAGCTCTCTTGAGAAATCTGCGAGTAAAACTAAACTTCAAAAAATTTCTGAGCAAAAGTTATGTACTCAGATTTTCAAATGCCAAGAGCTGAGTAGATGATTACTTCTACTGGCAAATTCCCAACTGCTTCATTTTAAGGGATGCATTTCACAAAAGGAAGATGGTGTTCACTCAAGAGGATGACAGAAGTGACGAGATTTCCTCTACTTGTAAGGCACAAATTAAGAAAAAAAGGTTTTCAAAAATGATGCAAATGCGTATATTGTTAGAAACTCTGAAACAGGGACGAAAGATGAAACAACAATGTCACTGATTACAAAAAACAGCTTGTTGCAAAAGCTTACGAAATTACAGAATTTTTTTTTATTGCCTACGTCTCATCTCACGACTACTTAACAATTTCCGCAATCACTAAACCTAAATCCGTACTTTACTCGTAGCTGTCCCTTAAAGTTCTATAAAGGATCATTCTAGCTACATTTTGGAAGCTCCCTCATAGATTAGCCACAGAAGAGAACAGATTTGAAAAGAAAGCTGCAGTTTCACGTCTAAATCCGCTACTTATAGTATAACAGCATACAAGCACTACTTTGTTCACATCATATGTCATCAAAACTCCTCATTCGTGAAAAGTAGAACTTTTTTTTGACAAAGATGCAAAACGTAACATCGTTACTGGTGCTTAGTACACCGAAACATAGGTAATAAGCCATTTTTACAAGAAATAAATTGTGGTTTTAATTTTTTTGTAAAATGTGAGCCACATATTTGCAAAAGGAATCAGGGTAATTTGCAGGCTGTACTTTTTTATAAGTGTAATCTGCACGCATAAGCAAGTTTATGTAGGCACTGTGAATGTGAATGACATTCTTTCACAAAAAACAGTACACTTTTTTCTGTCATTTTTTCCCGCAGATGTAGCAGGAAGGACTGCTCCCTTTTAAGTTCATAAAAACTCCCATTCTCAGCCCGTACAGAAATCCGTTCTTCTGCAAGACATTAATCAGACACTGCATTTTCATTAAATTTAGCTCAGCAGAAGGCTGCAATAAATGGTAGAGATGCATTAGCGCGTACAAATTGAAGTGAGGCTTTCATCGCGTGATAAGATATAAAGTTAGGAGCTAGAACCTGTAACAAATACGTGAATGTCACGTTAAAACAGAACGCAGAATGCTCATGTAAGCTTGTTATGATTAATCCAGTTTTGTCATAATGATAGCAAAAGATAAGCTCGACACCTTTTAAGTTGAGATTGTTCTTTGTTGGGTGAAGAAGCCTAATGCTGAGACATGTACGAAAAGTTTTAGAAGGAAGAAGCTGCAGTAGAATCTTTCTGTAATTTTTTTTGGTGTGGTGTATGGCATATGACGGTATGACTCACATTTGCGGAAGCAAAGCTCATAATAAGTAGGCATTGCGCTTTTTAAGCGCATAATACTCGCGTAAGGTTGATTCATTGCTAGGTCTGTTTTCAGAATTCAAAACTGGCTGACTCAGTTTAAATAATGAATGAGCAGTCGAGTAACTGTTGCGTCATAGGTAGTTTATGTGGCTTCTTTCTGGGAATATTCTAATATGTATTGGCTAGGTCAAGAAAGAAAAAAAATCTATCCAGTCATTGACCGCTTGCAAAGAAACAGCTGAAAAGTTCACGACGAATATTCTACTGCAAGGTACCTTTTCATCAGTTCAATGCACATTTAAGAGGTACGTGTAATGAGAAAAGAAATTCCATAAGGAAACGCAAAACGTGCCTTTCAGTTTCTTCTTGGAACAATCATTTTCACAGAATTTGCAGGGGGCGACGCGACGAGCGACTTTTCGGATTTTAAATACATGCCACAAAAATGTATATCTTCAACTTTATTTTTTACGCTTAAGCAATTTGCTTACACGTGCCGTTTTAATTTTGAAGTATCATGGATCATTAAGAATTATGTACCTAGGTATGTACATATCTCGAATTTTCGAACGGTGAAGGAGAGTGGTTAAAAGAAAGTAAAGCATTTCTTATTTCTACTACTGAATAACTTTGGGAAGAATTTGCAGATGTATAGGTACGAACCCGTTATTATATTCCATGGTCATAATTATACTCGTACCTTAGTTAGGTATCTTTGACGCATTCCATTTTTGCAATATTTTTGCAGGTTTTTAGAAGTCGGGAGTTAATTTAGATTGTGGGAGTGATTCTGATTCTTTATCTTTAGAAGACATGGGTCGTGCCAAGCTATGTAAGCTAAATTAACGTCACGAACATAAATAAAAAGTAATATAAGATTAAATTGAAGTTGCGCTACTCTGTCAGTAAAACAATATAAAACTGAATTATTGCATTGAATTGAGCTCACAAGCAAAAACTCACCTTAGAACACTGTTATACGATATAATCTTTGCAACTCCATATACCATGTCCAAAAACTTTAAAAGTTCTAAAAAAAGAACTAATTATGTGATCTCTATCATTCTATAATCACCGAAAACATTTCCAGGTCCAAGTCGTTTCATGAAGTCTGGAAGACTTTGTTAGAAAATAAAATACGCAACAAAAAGCACGGCCGTTCTGCTTTGAGAATTAAGTTATACAGTTTATTTTACTATCAGCCTCTTTTCCCGAGTGTGACCACTGACTACGGGATCTTTGGTCCACTGGACAATACCTTTTCGTTCTCATCTCCTTTCGGACCAGTTGTAAATTTGGGATTTGGGTACTTTGCGCAGAAACGTGTCTGAATATCTGTTAATCAGTACACGGACGCGAATTGGTGTTTTCAAAAGTAAAGTGTATGCCTTTTTAATACATTTTGCTTTTTTTACTGTGGCACTTTATTGAGAGAAAAATTGCAGTAAACATACTTTCATGCATAGTGTAGCCAGTCAGGGGTAAGACTCAATTTTCCTTAAAAATCTGAAAAACTACGCATATTCTTTTTTTTATTTCCATCGCTGATCACAAAATTTGTATGCAGCCTCATGGCTTAATTAGTTGGCTTACTGAAACGACTGAAAACTACGAAAATAGTGGCGCCGAGTGCCAAGAAAGCAACGGAAAATAGTTAAACTAGTTAAGTAACTTTCTACGTTTATCTAGAGCCGTGATCATCACGATCATTATTGCATTTGAAGCTGTTGTTGTATCAGAGCTAGCGAATTATGTGAAAAATTTCACTTCTTTTACTGATCAGTGAAGATAAATATATGCCAAAAAATTAGTTCTCGCATTATTATTGTGATACATACATCCAACAAGTTGCAAGGCCAGAAAGTAATATATATTTTTTTGTTACGTAAGAGCTCCATATACATAAACTTGTTTGGATATAAATATGCCAGTTTAGTTTACATGTAAAGAGAGCTTACATGATGAAATGAGTTTTCGTAACGTGAGATTCGGATGGATTGCGTTGGTGTTGCTCGCCATGCTCATGCTGATAAGAATCAATAGAAAAAATTGCCTACGTAGACGTAGTACTTTTTTTTTCGTGTTTTAGCAATGAGATCAACCATCTTATACCAGGGAGAAACTGGTACACTCCCAAAGTTCCAATTTTACAGTTACCGAAAATCCATTTCCGTATGAGCCAACAAGTAGAGTATGAAAGTAGCTGTGATCAAGAAAACCTTGAGTACGTGCAGCAAATAGTAGACTCGAAAACTTTCATTTAAGTACGTAAGTATGACGAATTAACTCATTCATTAACTATTTTTTTGGGGCTAGCCCTGTTTTCTCTTGTGCAAATGCACTGTCTCTCTCACACACGTCAATGAACATTTCGTGGTAAAATGCAGATGAGGAAGAGCACAATAATAGAGGACACCGTAAGGTTCAAGTTCGTTGAAACTAAAATGCTCACATTTATCTCATTAGGATGTTAAAAAGTGCACAAGAAAAAAAAATGATGGTATTCTACATTTTATGCAGTGAAACGTTCTGCACGTTTTCACTTACATAACCTGTTTTATTTTGAAAGGAACCATACCGTAGCGAAACCATCCTAGCGAATTTTTAGCAGTGTGCTTTGTCAACTCAAGTTATATCACCTGTAACAATCTTCTATATTATGATTTTGATTTGCTTGCAATCTTATATACACCGAGTTATATCTTGCAGGCACCAAAACTCTTCTTTTTTGCCAGAGTACAATACTACAACAACGCGCATTTTAATTTGCTGACAGGGCTTCATCGTTTTCTCTGAAAGAAATATCAAAGCCACGTATTAGTAATTTAGCCCCTTCTCAAGGTAATAATAGTGACATCCTAAACAACAATGCATGGTCGGTCATGAACCTCTTGGGAAAAATATAAAAAAGGAAATTACTAGAAATGGACGGATACCGTTTCTCTAAACTACCTTTTCCTTCTCAGTCAGTTTTACTTGAGGCGACTTTTTCTTGATGATGTTAGGGTAAGGGTAAGAGTGTAGTGTAAATGGGGTAATGCATAACATTATAAAATAATAATGGCAAAACTCACTTTTCTGAGGAATTGCCTGTTTTTTTTCTGAAACTGATGAACCGTTAGCTTTTTTAGTTGCAGCAGCAATGAACGAAAAGAAGGGGCAGTTATTCTTGAATTTTTTATGCACACATCAACAGTCACTCTACGCTCATACTCCCACGCTTTCTGCCGTGTAGAAAATGCTCAAAAAAATTTATATCACTTTTACATTACTATAATGTGATATATGTACATTTTTATGTCATTTGTTTGAGAAAAAAATTTCTTTTATTTTCTTAGAGTGCTAAAATGAGATTGCTAGAAAAAAATTTTAAATTATAAAAAAAGGCAGCTTACTTATTATTTAAAATAGTGCAACTCATTCAATGAACCGCTTTCGATTATTCAAGCGTACGTACCTACTTGGAATTAGAATTCTGCACAGTACAATTCAAAATGTGCAAGAGCGCTTTAGGAAGTGCCCAATTACACGCCCTCTTGGCTTTAAGTCTACCCAATTCAAATAACTTGAACAATAAGAGACAATGAGATGAACCGGATTGGATTATCAGATAATTACTAAGAATTGAATCATTACATAATTTTGATTTTTAGGGTTTGAAGTCTATGGTGAAATCGCACATTGTTCTAGAAGCTGTATGCACTTATATTATTAATAGCAGCTTGAATAATCTGTATTTGCTTCGTGCTGATATAGTCGGCAATCGGCAACATGACCAGATAATATTGCACTACCTACTTCTTCGCGCAAAAAAAATGTTATGTAATTTTTTTAAAAAAAATCAATCTCGTTATATGCAATTATATGAAAAAGCATCTTTATAAAGTACCATATTATATGTTGTAGCAAAACAATGAATGGAGAATGAAGCACCTGCATCTTGCGTAAAAAGCGAGCATTGCAACAAATAGTAAGGATAGCTCATCGCTGAATGGACGCTTTATATGATTGCTGTAAAGGACATGGTCACCAGTCATGCTCATGCACTTCATTTCACTTCTTGTGAATGACAAATACTCGGATTGTTGTAGAAATGGCAATGACTGCGAGAGTGTATAAACCGTTATTTCTGTTAGTCGACAGGGTGGATGAGCTGAGTCATAGAAAAGCAAGTTCCATTTTTTTATTGCCCTCCGGTTTTTACTCACACTCTCACGCATTCTAGTAGAGAAGTATGCGGTGGCATCCTTTTATAGATGGATTTTTTAGCTACTGAAAGCTGATGGGAGATATATCGGTAGAGATGCATCTTACGGTTTCACAGCGACAGCATTTCACAATGTATGAAAAAAAATGTTTATTGCTCCTACACTGCTACTAGAAGTAATAAAATAAAACTGTTGAGGATGGGAAAGGTAAGCTTGCTCGAGCTTGTACTAGAAGCTAGAACGCTGATCGGATTTTTCAGTGTCGTTAATAAATCAAGATTAAGTGCCAAGGAAAACAGTTAATTTAAACTAGAAATTTTGCATTCCTTTTTGCAAAGGAAGCCACATATGTAAAACAGAAGAGGGAAATGATAAGCATTTTTCGATTTGTTTATTTATGCACTCTCATCCTCCTTTTGTGCAGTTCGCTACATGCATGCTACAATGAGAAAAACTGATTCATGTACATACGCATTATTTGGATTGTGTGCATCCGATTATTTTTCAGGTACTGTTACCTTTTATCTCATGTGAATTAGTTTTTGTTTCGTTTTGAAACACGATTCCTCCGCCACAGGCCAGTAGCTAGTAAGCAAGCACTAGCAAAAAAAAGTTTGCGGAAATCCACAGTTCCGCAGTCCTGCCTATTACGCACTATTACTGTTAAAATGAGTAGGTACAGCCACCTCAAAGAGCCTACCATGACTTCATATGATTACTTGCTGCTGCTGCTACTACTACAATTACAGTTTCAACTTGAAATGATCTTGTAATGAACTTTTAGGTTCCGTCGAGATAACTTTTTTTATACTTTATTGAATACGTGCCATTGCCACACTGCTCAAAAGGAGCCGATGCATTGAAAAGGAGACGTAAAAAAAAGTAGGGAGAAGAAAAGTGCCGTAGCATCACCTAGAACATTCGTTTCGTCTCTGGCTCGTAGTAAAATGTTTTGGCTGTAACTGTTGCTTTCTTTCAAAAATATACCTCATCTAAACATAAATAACGTATGTGCTATTTGGCAAGCAAGATGATATTGTGAAATTAGCAAGTGAGAGAATGAAAATATGGAAGATGGGGTGTGCTTTTTTAGTGGCACAATTTTTTTTTTTCATTTACTGTTTAGGAGTGCCGAGTGCCGTGAGCAGCAGCTATATATACTACTTCAACTTCAGATAATGAAGATGTACTAATAAAAATGTAACTGTACACCAGCGCCAGTGGCAAAGCTGCTAATTTAGTATGTTTACTGACGACTAGTACTTTACATGAGTTGCACAGTTATGACGCGATTGATATTTCATACTAAAATTTAAGACTGCAAAAAAGTGTGCTGAAAATTGCAACTGCAGCGAAATGCATAAGATACTTAACTGAGAACTGAAAAGTCGCTGAGTCTGACTAAATAGAAAATGAAAGTCTTGAGAGAGACATAGTCAACTAATGAATTAAGTAGGTAGTTTTTCTTTCAAAATGTGTTGTCAATATGATTTGTTGACGGGAGGACTCCTCTGTCAACTTGAAACTAAGTTGCTATACAGTCGCTAGCAATACGAGATTTGGCTGCTGCGCTCACTGTCACTCAGCAGGCAGGCTACTACTAGCTCAAGAGAAAATTAGCGATTCAAAAAGTTAGGAATCAAGAATGATGTTGTACCGAGGGCAAATTATACTGTAAAACTGCGAGCATGCAAAGGACAGCAGTACCTAGCCATTATTAGTTTGAAAACTTTTTATTAAAACGTAATGTTTAGGTCTTTGACAAAATGGGATTGCTCTCTGCCATCTATTATCATGAAAGAATGTGAAAAAAAGAAATGCAGGATGATACAAATCTGCAAGGAAGGGGAAATCACTCTCACTTTTAATACTCAAAGTAGTAATACTTTTAATAGTTCAGTACAAGTTTACTTTCGAGTTTCCACTCAAACCATCACGTCACATTTCATCACACAGCTGAATGCGGTACCTGCTGATAATGTGATTATAATGCAGGAGTACTGAGAAATGGCGATTTTGGATTTTTATACCTTGTGCAACACTTTCGTGAGCAATTAAAGGTTGACGCTGTCTTACAGTAAATGAGCAACTAATGTGTGGATACACGTTTTCAGTACAGCAATAGCAATGCGACATTTTTTTTCTTATCGAAACATTATTAGAAAAAAGAGAGAGAGAAGTGATATCGATTTCATTTGTCCTCATTGTCAGCAGTCCACTTGCATTTCACTATAAACCCCGAGCAGTGTTAATGGGAGTGAGCGCAGCGATAAGTCAGCTCGTATTTTTTTTCTACTCTTGGCCGTTGACTACCAAACTGGCCATCTATATGCAATTCGCTAATGTTGGGTAATAATAATCCTACCGATAAAAAAAAGATATGGTAATGTAGCAGCTCATGACAAATTTGCAAGTTGTACGGCAAGAGGTACTAGTGAACATTGACCTTTTTCATATGATAAACGGTGATGGGAGTAAGACGATAATTATGATAGTCCCTTCGACAACTCTAGAGACTTGCACTTTTATTTACCTTGGTTGCTTCATCCACTTGTAAAGAAATGAATTTCCTAGTTATTGACAGTGCTTTTTTCAGTATAAGTATAAGATCAGCGGTCATTGACATAAATAACTATAAATTATTTAAGTACATACTTGCTTTACTTACGTAGTTTATTCTATTACGTGTACTACTCAAAAAAAAAATGTTCGTGTGCATGGATGATGATGATGGAGGTATGTATCGTAACAATAAAAAACGACTAAATAAGAGAATACTACGTTCGGCCGACCCAAGTTACAGAAGAATGCAATTCGTAGGTATGCGAGCAAACATTTTCATAACGGGACACGCACCAGACATTTTGCCTATAGGTGGCTATATCGTCACATTCATTAAATATTTTTTTTTGAAAAAGAAACATAATAACAAATAAAACTGATTTGGTTACTTCATCATCAACCAACTGTGTATTTGATTTGCGCTATTGCTACATTGAAAAAAAAGCGGCTGGCAATATTTTTATTGCGACGATTATTCAAATAAGATGCAATTTGAAATGGCAAGTTGCTCTACTTCAATTATATTGATGACAAGGGATTGCTGCTGGTTTGTGTGCGTTTGTTGGATGAGCGTAGAATATTCTACTGCAGTTGCTCACAAAAATATGCACATTGTTGCGTACTCAACTTTCTTGGATCTTTGTTTGCCATTTTTGCCACGTACCTAGAGATGCAACCTTGCATAACTCTCGCATTTCGAAATTTTCAACCAGTACGACCCCTGTTGCAGTTACACAAAACGATGTAAGGAAGAGAGTGTACAGGGATATCTACGAGAAGTTTATTCGGTAGCTGTGGTCGAGCTGTCGCTGCTGCAATGATGAATGAGATTGGGTAGAAGAGTGTGTTTGGCTAGGTAAAAAAGTTGGAGATTCTGATACAAGTGATGGGTGATGATTCGATGATTGGTGACACTTTAGTCAGCCCAATCGCAAAAGTTTTTTTTTCTTAATTGGTGCTCATTCTTGCCTCTAATTTGTGAAATTACATAATGCGTATGTTCCACTTAAAAAAGTTGACACATGACTTCTGGGTTGTTTGGACTAATTTTTGAAGTTGCGAGAAAATGTCATCATGCCACTTGACTTGTTATTGAAATACGAAAATATTTCGCGATTGAGTTAGAAGAGCTATTAATTAAATATTGATTGTGGAATTGTCGGTACTTCCACATACCTAAATCGACCTTAATTGCTTCATCAAGGTTGGTGTGTATACATCATGTTTTCAGAATTGGGCTACTACGTAGCTACGTAAGGATGCTATTGAAAAATATGCTATTTATTGTGCAGATTATCAGAGCAGTTGTAGTGATGACGCACAACTTTGCTTGTATTTTGAAAATGTATACGTGAGCTACACGTGTACGCCTACACTTTATGGATAATATTTCTTCAAACTGCCTAGGAAATGAACTGCTAAAACTTTATCTATGATTGAAAGGCAAAGCGGTATATATCCATTTCCGAAAACCATGAAGTGAAGCAGCAAAATGGAATCAGTTAAATGCTTATAATGCCCTTATGACGTGAAAGGAATTTTATTTGATATCCAACTGACGTACATGGCAAGATTTTATTTTTGGATGGATACCCGAATGATTTGTATTCCAGATCTAAGACGCATACGTCCATTATTCATGACGGCGAGCTAGAAAAATATCAAAAAAATTGAAGACGTTCTGAGGAAAAACAGAAAAGCTGGTCATGTAAAGCCTACACAATTCTCTGATACTTTGTGTTAGGTAGGGGAATTAATCAATTTGCGTAATGCTCTCATTCTGGTGATATTTCTTGGACTCACAGCTTAAGCAGGGCTACGTCTTGATTTCTTTTTGTCCTGTGCTTGTTCGTAGGACATCAGAGCTGAATTGAACCCAGCATCAGTACATGTCCTACTCTTCCAGTCACCATGTAGGTTTCCTGTCTCGCAGAGACTTTTTCCAGAGTTTCGTTGTAGAAAACTCTGCTTATTTTCCATGATGCTCTGAATAGGCTGAGTCTGAGCTAGTTTTTTTCCGAGAATCTAGTCAATTTGTTTTTGCCAGGAGTAATAAATTATGTAAGCATCCCAGAGTGGCATGTTGGTATTGCTCTACGGACAAAAGTTGGAAATTTGTTTTGCAAAAATCCTTTCCTTCTATAGTTACTCTCATCAATTAATTGTTAGGTTTTCGGGATAACTTCGTGAGCTACCATTCTACTAAATTTGCTCTTGTGAGCACTCTCACTATACAGATTCGTAAGAAAGCACCCATGTCATAATAATAATTTCCGCTGCTCAATTTTCAATTAACTCCGGAACGCTTGCTTACGAATAAGCATGACACGAGAGAATACATTTTTAAGCAGCTCACTTTGTTTGAACTCCCATGCATGAATATATTACGTGTGCACCTCAGGAAATTCTGCCTGAATGTAATTTGGAGCCATCATACGCATGTAGTTCTTTTTGTGCATTCATGTAGCTTTCCCGTACTCGGTAGTCGGTACCTATACGGAAGTTTTTGCTTAAAACTCTAGACTTGATCCTGGCACGTTCGCTTCCTTGTTCCTTCCATTAACATGAGCTATGCTTGTCATTTCAGTTGATGAAGGCATTATCATTCCATTTCATAGGGAGACTGACGAGAAGCTGCACTTTACCCTAATAAATATTCAAACTTCCAAACTATACCATTCAAACTACTATCACTCATCATATCTTCATGCTTTTTGCAGATTACTGGTCCAATTTCTGGAAACTATTGAAAAGGAGAAAAGACTATGCCAAATCATCAGGTGCATTATGCATATCATAGAAACCTACAAGCTTGTAGTGAAAGGGAAATAATCAGAAACAGTATATGAACTTTCAGTAATGAAATTTCATGCATTATAGATGATGCACTGTACGCCGTATAACTTGTAGAGTAGAGAGAAATAATGTTTTCGTTATGAAAATATTCCGGTGGGAATAGGTCGCTTAGTATAGGGCTGTAACTAAATCCTGGTAATGGTGAAAGGAGGATGAAAAGAGTAAAAGTCGAATACTCAGACTTTGTGTTCTCCAGTCTAAAGCTAGCCATATTTCAGCAGAGACATTGATTCAAGACAAGAGAAAAGCTCGTTGCTGTATTGCTTTCCCAAGTGACACTTCCTCATCCTAGTTTGAGCCATTGCGGAAAGGGAAGGCCAGCTTAACTAAACAATTCGTCAAGGATTGCAGTGCCACATTATAAAAATGTTACTTCCCAGAAGCCGTTCGTGTTCCCCGCAAGCACGTAGGGAAGTAGGCAGTGCCACAGGTAGAGGAAACTGATAAATTATTAAATGAGAATTGCGCTCCAAAAAGCTCATGCCATGAGTATACAAGAAGTACGACAATGACTTGGGTTGGGACTGGAGGCGAAATGGAAATGAGAGATTCCCTTGCTAAAATGTTTCCTTGCTCTAGAGAGATGTGAGCGGAAACTAAATTGAATACTTACCAGGTTTATCTGTGAAATGGATAGTAAAGCTGATGGAACATGTTGAATTGTATGACTCAAAATAGGTGAAAGTTCAAAGAAGGTTCACATGAAATGCAATGAAGACTCCGTGCCAATCCACGACAGTATCTAAAATTATTTTATGGCTCATCTAAAACGTTATGACGGGAGTGTAAAAACTATAATGTTGGCAGCATTTTCCTGTAAGAACGTGGATTTGCAAAAAAAAACAAAAATCCAATCCTACCCCATTGAGCAGAAGTCACGTATCAAGTACTTACCTGTATCCTATACCCCATGATACAACTTTGGCATACCTAAGCCAACAGGACTATCCCTTGTCTTTCTACTTTATCCTCTTATGCAAAAAGGTAAACTTTCCCACTTCCGTAATGAAACTAGGGAAAATAGCAACGGAGTTCAATATGAAAGAATTAAATAGGGTGCTTTGCTCGTTGTGTAATCTCAAGATATCTATATTTTATTACCTACTTAAATAAGGTATATATAATCATACAAGCATTCTGTGGATAAACACACAATATTCGTATTCGTACCATTCCATTTTACTATATATTCATGTAATCTTCACAAATAGTTAACTCATTAATTATATAAATTTTATTTACACATTGATATCCCTTGTCTTTCTACTTTATCCTCTTATGCAAAAAGGTAAACTTTCCCACTTCCGTAATGAAACTAGGGAAAATAGCAGCGGGGTTCAATATGAAAGAATTAAATAGGGTGCTTTGCTCGTTAAGTAATCTCAAGATATCTATATTTCATTACTTACTTAAATAAGGTATATATAATCATACAAGCATTCTGTGGATAAACACACAATATTCGTACCATTCCATTTTACTATATATTCATGTAATCTTCACAAATAGTTAACTCATTAATTATATAAATTTTATTTACACATTGATATCTCTGCACATAGCAGGTTTTATGCATTTAGAATATAGTACACTAAAAATTAGCAGCAGTC
Organism: Acrocyrtus sp. NNG-2020; assembly: GCA_027744115.1. Taxonomy (NCBI): domain Eukaryota; kingdom Metazoa; phylum Arthropoda; class Collembola; order Entomobryomorpha; family Entomobryidae; genus Acrocyrtus; species Acrocyrtus sp. NNG-2020. The sequence continues at coordinate 22,651 of JAHZND010001129.1, forward strand.
ATACAGTCATAGTCATGCTGACAGGTGTGTGAAGTAAACTATTACAATTCATCAATACTCCACTGAGGAATATAAATGTGATATTACTTAATCCGCTAATGTCCGTTTACACGTTTGTATTTCATTTTTTCACTTTCACACTTTCCAGCTGCAATTTGCTTGGTACCATGAAAAAAAAGAGCTGCGGCTCATTTCCTTTTAAAACGCGTACTTTCTCAAGCTCCCACACACCTCACTGGCACAACACACAGTCACGTCACACCCATTATTAATGTGAAAGTACAAACTGAGCATATATATTAATACGAACTAGACAAATAGTTACAGTACAAGGAAGGATATATCAGACAATTATTTTTTTTCGCCCACTTCATTCTCCCACATCCCCTCGTGCCCAAGTGCAGGTGCTTTTAGTATGTAATGTTTAATTCGTTATCATGGCGTAACTTGGCTCAGACCAAAGTTGCTAAAAGTTTTTACTATTGTTCGGCCTGACAAAATCCTTACAAAGATGCTATTTCGATTAGTGTAATTTTCATACCAAAAGCATAGGTTTTCGAAAAGGTATTTTTTTTTACCTACTTGCAATTAGTCTGATTAAGGTAAATCATTTTTTATCCATCTAAAATGTAGTCACAGACAAATTTGAATTTCCTGGACAGCTTTAGTTTTTTAGACAACTGATTTTGAAGACAGTTTTTTGTATGTGTATACAATTTTCGCATTGGTGATCGTGTAGAAGATTCACGTGAAGTCGAAAACGTATATCGAGGAAGGTATCCACTCAAAACTACTAATTTAAACATTGACCAAATAGTTAATGGATGGATTAATTTACGTTATGTGTATTTGTCTAAAATGCTACAAGTATTATCCATGGAATTTTTGTAGTGGTAGAGAACTGCTAAGTGTTATGAATAGGCTAGGCCGCTACATATTATGTAAGCATTACCAAAACTGAATACCCTCTCAATCCTAGGAACGTACTTGAAAACAATTTTCTACCTAACTCTTTTACAGCTTTTTAAAGGGATACACTATGTTATACGAGCACAAATGAGTCTACAAAAGTGTTACATTGAATAAGTGGCTAATGAAGGACTAGTTAAAACATTTGGTCGACATATCCCTCGACCGTTAAAATATTCTATGTCGGAAGTAATCCCATAATAATCATATATAGATTTTTTTGTTTCTGTATTTGGCAATGACTATAATTGACCTTATATTGACGTAGTGTATGTGAATATCCCTTTAGTAGACCGGCTAAGAGAATAGAAAAAGGGTACAACTCCACTAAAATACAAAATATGATAAATTGAATGGATTTTTCATAAATAATGCATCAGGCAGCTTGTCATTTTTTTTGCTACAGATTTAAGTACACAAAGTGACAATCGGATTGAGAGACGAGTTGGGAATATAATTGTTGTGAAATTAGGTAAATCGGTGATCATACGATTCCCTGCTTGGTACAACGATGAAATCCATATTAGGTATGTGATGTACTCTTCCTCGTTTTTTTGTATTTGTATATTTACACGTAAAATGTATTCAAATTTAGACTTCCAATCTCCAGCTAAACTTTAGTCTTACAGAACCTGATGCCCATAAATACGTATAGAATTATTCTTACTATAAATTTAATTTACAATCAAGGTACGTTAAAATATTTCATCTTTTTCTATTACGAAAGACATTCCTAGGACTTGAAGACATCCAGGGATGATTCTAAAATTTCTTTTAGAACGACATTACAATACACTACTCATCTTATCAATATCTACAAGGAGCTTACATGAAATATTTCGACAGCTTTATACGCAAAGTGCATAAAAATTAGATGGCAGTTGCCACAAAAATCTGTACAACATCTTTTACAGCTTTCTTACTTCAATATAAGCCACAAAAACGAAAATGATAATTAAGCATTGAAAAAACAATTTTTAGCAATGTAGAGTTTAAAATAGGGCAGTTAATTTAAAGCAACATTTTAGAATAATCAGTATACATGAAAAATACTGACGACAACTTGACAACACGGATAAAAATTTGGCACTTCATTGTGGTGGAATTAATTATTTTTTACTGAAGGTAAGACAATGTGCAGGGTTCACAGTTTTTAGTACAGGGGAACGGTGACAGCAACTCAGTTGCAATATTGCAATTGAATTAGTTCACTGGTCATACAACCTCCTTAATTAAGTTGTTCACAGCTAAAAAATCGGAGAAAAATTTAACCGCTTCAAGCACAACCGTTGACTTTTTGACACACCTTTTGTAAGAGAAAATCTGCTAATTTAGTTCAATCAAGTAGAAAAAATCTCCGGAAGTCGGACAAGTATATATAACATTCCAAAGATGTATTATCTACGATGAGCTCAAATTTTTAGCGAAAAACGTGCATGTGCTAACATGATAACATACTGGGGCATTATTTTACTCTGACGTTGCAAAAACAACCATTATTCAGTGAGTTGTGAGTTTCAGAATTCAGAGAGCAAAAAGGAGCCTGTCAAATCAGCAGCCACACAAGTGTTTAAAACATCTAAATGAAATGTTCTTCGGAGATTAATTTCCATGTAATAGAGCGCATATACAACAGTCAGTTACGTGCCTACTTATTTTTCATCTACCGCGTCACTGGTTTGATATTGCACTGATGATGCAGTACTTATTACACTGTATGTCCAACACTCGAGTAAAAGTATAAGTTAGCTAGTCTAGCAAAAAACCGAGACGTGGATCTGCATATCTCCCTCTATCTACTCAGCGTTCTATTAATAATTCAAACAACGGAGAATAATTAGACACATTGTAGACTGTGCTCGTGGTCATTTCTCATTTTCTTTGTCACTGCACTGGAAACTTCACGTATGTATGTGCTCATTTGCTATACATAAATTATTCCAGTGAGCATTAAAAAAGAAAGGCGTTTCAGCTGAAGCAATTTTCTCCTTTCCTTCCCCTCTTACATTCCTCTTTTTCGCTTTTTTGTGGTTTTCATTGTTATCTGGAAACACTTCAGTACTAAAGCCATACTTTCATACTTTTGTACGTGATACTGTATAGAGTATATATACAGGACAGTAGCCGTTGGACTCTATGGTAGTCGTGTTTTTTACAGCAAAAAAGTAATACATATACAATTTTTTTGTTAGATTTTTACGAAATCATTTGACAAAAAATTTTCCTTTTAACAAAACGTATAGATAATCTGTTATTATAATAATTGCATTAGGTAATTCAGATAATACAGTCTAGTATTTTTTTAAATATAAAACTTTAGGATTAATTTCGTTTGTAAGTTAATTATACATATACATATGTTCATTATCGCATCGAACCATGACCATGATGAGCATGGCCACCACTGCTATAACTGGAAGGACCTGTGTGAACATGGGTTCCTGTATTGTTACAGTTGTTCGAAGGGGCGGTGATGTGTTTCGATGAACACGGTTGTATATCATCAATGGGCCACACGGTTGTCGTTACTGGCGGCTCCATTGCTGGTTGGGATTGTAAAATTCTGGCAGCCGCTGCAGAAGAGGCAGCTGCACGGCTACCGGCATTTGCTTTCTGCATCATTTGCATTTCTCGCTCAGCTGTAAAGAAATATGAAAAGGAAATGTGCATGAGCTTGTGCATCCATTAACCGATTTTCGCTAGAATAATGTACGCATTCAAAATTCAGACTGGAGGACTTGGTTTCAGAAAGAAAGGAGTAAAACGAAGTATGAAATGCGCATTTCGATGAACGCCCACCATTCATCCCTTAACTTTCCCCAATGAAATTGGGTATTCAAGGATTCCCACATTAATTTACGAATAAAAATGATTCTTAATAATGAGGAGGTGAAATAAATCTCCCAATGTGCAAATAGCCAAGCATTTTTACTCGGATGAGTTGAGTCCAGAGGGTTGTCCCTGTGGGAGGAATAGAGAAATGATATCCACAGAGAAGCCAAAAGTAAAAAGAATAATGGGCATAAGGAGGCTGATGAAGAAGAGGTTAAGCGTAGGAAAGGGACATTGTAAGGAAAGGGAACCATAGTCCAAAGATTCAAAGACGCGGAGAGGAACAGGATAAGCGGACAGAATATGACGGAAGATGAAGAGGAAATGCGTCGACGGAATGAGAAGGAAATGATCAGCCGGAAGTGAGCGTCGATGAATCAGGTTACGGCAGCGACGGGTAAAAGCGTGCACCGGCGAGATGAGCCAGACACTAGAGAGATGAGGAGAATATACAGTGACAGCGGCGGGACGGCTACTTTTTACTGACGTGTATGAAGAATAAGGGATTCCCAGAAAACAGAAAAATAAAACTACGTCAGGCTATTCCAGGGGACTATTGGTATTATAGCTATACTTACGATAAACTTTTTCGAAAATTTTGTTATTAATGAGCGCGAAAATAAAAATTCATGGAAAAAGGAAAAATAGGTAATGAATTTAATTAGCCATCATAGTTAATAAGTGACACATTTATTCAAGTGTATTCATGTCCCGTTATTTTTATGCGCTTTCTCCATTTAAAAAATCCTTGAACAATTATCTGACCATTGCAAAAATGAGCATGCAAAAATGTTTTGAGCTGTGAGAGGTGAGACATAAACCATCCAGCCGATTGTGAAATGCGGTTTGCATCATTTGTGAAACGGCTTTGTAAGTTAGGTACGCTATGATGCAGAAAATAATCAACTTTTACTACCAAATAACTTGTCTCCGCTTCCCTCACATCTTTGCCATTAACACTCAATTCTTTCTGACAACCTCCCCCGAACTTTAACCTGTAAACTTATATCTATTACCAATATGAGGAACGGTAAGTAAATGAAATGTCTGCTGAAATGAATTTATGTATAAGAAAAAGCGATATAAAATTTACCTAGAGTTAATATGTCCGTGTCTTCACGGTGTGGAGCATGAAGACGGCACAGCTCGTGTGTTCCAAATATAGCCATTAGGAGAGCAGCCAACCCTGCTAGGAAACCGAATACCTGCAAGAAATCGATGAAAAGAATTCTTATTGGGTACTTGCAATGAATACGGAAGTGTCAATAATAGCCTTGTTACTTTATTGAATTTGCTATAAAGTCAATAGTCGATTATGCTAACTATAAGATATATCATTAGTCAGTACGACATAAATTATGATTTATAGGGAAAGAAAAGATGAGTTTAACACTCGACTCCCCTCCTCCACTCCACTATAAAACGGGCTAAGTTTGGTGGTGTTGCATACCGAATGTGTCTGACGTTAAGGGGAGCTGGCGTTGAAAGCTGGGAGTGGAGGAGGAGGTAGTCAACTGAAAATCATTTTGCTATGTGAGTTGAATACATAAAATCAGGTTTATGCAACAACAATAAATGAACCTAGTGAAGCTACAGAGACTATAGGCTGAGCGAGTTACCCGCGATTGGCAAAGCTTAAATAATTCAAGACATTCCTCACTTCCAAATGCCCCTTCCTCATATGAAAACATGTGCCGTGTAAGAAGCATACCAACTACCATCGACCTCCAGTAAAAGTAATATTTTCCTCGTTTTCATCTTTCTCAACAAAAAATCAAATAATAAAACACTTCATTATTTTATGTTTAGCTCTGAACTCGGTGTCTTCAGTCTTTGGATCTTGGGGAAAGCCAAGAAATTTCTCAACACTTGTCTTTCTTCCTTCAAGAATGTGTAAGCTAAGCTGAGCAAATAGAGAACTGTGTAAAACATTCATGGCCACCGGAGCATATATGCATAGGTATAGACCTAGCGTGGCTTAGTAGGAAATAATGCTGGTTCAGGATTTTTCCTATAAAGATTGCCACTGCAGAAAGAAAGTAGTAAATTTTGAAACTTGAAAACCATTTTCTCTCTTCGGCATCCCAAAGCAATGTTGATGTTGCGCATGTAAACAGGAGCGGAGCTGTTAATAAAGCAAATAGTCTAAGAAAACTACGTACATCTATGAACGCATTGCTTCCGCTTGTTGTCACAATGATTCGGATGTCATTTTTTTGTAGAGACGTTCCGCTACAAAGGAAATATACAAGTTTTACGAGCAACTATTTTATGAGCTGTGTTGACTACAGCTTTTACCATGACCAAACTTTGACAACCAGCTACAAAAAAATTGTTGAGACGAAGGACTACAAAAAGGGAGGCCGTTTAAGACCGCTCCTGCAAATAACATGTCTTTCCGGTGTCATAAAACTGGTCTAAGTATATGAATACTTTTCCGAATGGTAGTACACTTTCTCATAAAATTAGATTTTATTTGAGACTGACTCATCGGATTAACAACATCCTTTCTGCTATGGGAACTGGGAAGGTTGTCCTTCGCAGAATGAATTACGTGTACTTCCCTTATCTTTTACTACAGATCAACGGACAGTTTAAAATAGGACTAGACATGGGTTCACATGAATTCAATTTGAAGTGATCGATATTACCGTACAAAGACAGTGTCTATGCTGAGGCGGTGGCCAAAGCAGTCTAAATAAATGTCTTGTTAGTTTCGAGAGAAATAAGTGATAAAAATAAATGTTTATTTGTCCTTGTAAATGGAAGCTTCATGTTGTGTGCTTCTGTAGCTCGTTTTCTGACCCTTGATATTCCGCAGACACAGAAGGAATAAATAGTATGTGAAACGGAAATGATAATCGAATTTTAATGCACTTGCTAGTCGAAGAGTCTTGCAAATAAATTCCAAACAAAATTGTATTTAAGCTATCCGAAAAGGTCAAGCTGTAGTTTCATGAGTCCTTTCCACACACATTTGTGGGATAATGACGGGAAAACTTTAAATAAAGTGCGTTCTTAGGATTCACCAAATTTTGCACGAGTCGAACTGAAAACAGGAAACGAGATTCCTGTAGTTCAGTTTTTCCTGGAAAATATTATTACTGTAGTGTGCACTGAGCACACTTTCTCTTGCAGGTAGTGCAAAATCTGCTTCCAATGACTTTACGACGTTTTAAATGCTCGGTGCCGTGAGTCGTACCAACAGCAGCACTAAGTCTAGTTCTTACTGTCGACTTACATAATACATATACATTTACCATAGGGCAGGGGGCAAAGTTGGAGCGGAAATGTACGCCTTCATGTCAAACAAATTGTTGTTGAAACTCCACTCTGTTGAGTAGAAGCTTCTAGCTAGAATTCCCCAGCTAATAGATCCCTTTTAAGATTTATCGGAGTCAAGATAGAAAGGGCAGAAATTCCGTATGAAATTCTGAGAAATGAAACTTCTAAAAAAAGTAAGCTGCACCTCGCTTTGAGCCGAAGGTATTTTATCTTTCCGCTTTCTCTTAGCCATTAGTATCATATGCGCTGTTTAGATGTGCGGATGGTCGACAACGTTGCAAAAGCATTTTTTGCTTTAAACGGGCATTCCATTTTCTACGTTTGTATTCTCCAGACATTTAAGTTGCATTAGTGGGAGAAAGGTACCAGGAGCGGGAGCCTGACCTAATACTTTTTTTTAGACTCGTCTACAAAGTGAACCATACTTATTTATGAACACCTTATGTGCTCTAAGACCATTTAATCCTCAGACACAAAAAGCACTTTCATAATAAGAATAAATGCGAGTCTTTCTACCCGTGTTTACTCTATCAGGCAGAGGAAGAACTCCCGTTAATGAATGTTAATGGTAAGTGAAAGTAACGCTCTTAAAACTCAACAGCGAAGCTAAGCACAAGTCTTCCATTGGAAATACGTGGCCCGCTACTACTGCCTTCACTACATTAAAGCACTACTCTTGTGCATATTCCTTAGTGGATTCTGCTTGCTAATACCAGCAACCCGCTCAGCAGTATAAAAAAATGGAGAAAGTAGTCTTCTGAGTTTCACTTTAACTAATCTTATCAAGTTGGTTGGCTTTGGCTTTAGACAGGGAACCGCAAGTATTGAACAAACAACAACGTCGCTTTTTTGAAGATTATAAAAGTAGAGGAGTAAGTCGACAGACATGCCATATCAATAGAACCTCTGACCAGCTATGCCAAAAACCGACACCGATCGTGCGTCATTCAACATCTGCTGGGTAATGTAATGAGACACGAGAGGACAATGCGGAAATAATGAAATGGGAGAGAAAGAGAATAAAGGCCAGCTTCCACTGAATAAATAAATCCAGGAAATGTGCCCATTTATTACCTAACGATAATTAAGTTAAAATTTTATTTACTCACTGCCATAAAATGCGTATGCTTTCTACACTGCTGTCGTTCAAAGCAGTAAGTTAAATATAAACAGGGTTGCCGAAAGCAAGCTTCTGATTTAGCACAGGATTTAACACTAACGCCTTTCGTAGGTGCTTTAACACGAACAGAAAAACTTTTTGGTAAATAAACTAGAAATATTTATATTTTCATAAACTTTGCTTACACTGGAAGCGATGAGTTGATCTCGCGTGACTTTGGCGATTGTTGGGAAGCTTTCAGCGTAAATTTGAACTAGACTCACCATCAGAGCAGAGGCCCCACAGTATCCTGCACACTGCATTACGTAAATCCCAATCACCTGTGAAAAAAACAAATAAAGCGTGGAGAAACCTGATTATCTACGAAAAATATGGCGAGAGCATCTCTGCATAAATAATTCACAATGAGATTCTAGATTCTCTATTGCTAATGTAGACTCTATGTAACAATGGTAAAAAAATTTATTGTTTATTTCCCGGTCCAAAGGAATAACTTTTTTTGCCTGCTTCTACTGCCATTTTAGTGCTGTTCCACTTTCTCCTTTTATTAAATATAAAGTGGGAAAGGAGGATCTTTATGGAATTTCGTGGAAACGCTTTCTCTGACTACGCCCACACTGAAATGAGCACGCCGTGGAGCCGTGGTAAACCATATTATACTGAACTGAAGATCCAGGTAAAAAGTGTCTCCTGAGGTTTTTACAAGGGAAGAACATAACTAAGCAATTAGCTTGATTGAAAGGAGGAAACACTCTAAAAGCAGGAGAGACACATTCCTTTTTAATCTATTTCATGAATGTTATATTGCTCGCTACTTGGAGGTGTATCCTTCTACTGTAGCATTGTTCACTCTAGCAAATAAAACCAAATGACTGCTCTTTAATCAAATGGGCTACGGACAAAAAAGCAAGGAAAATATTCCTGCTCGCTACATTTTTAATTTGGCTAAAGTCATCACTACCACAGCTAGAAACTGACCGTTCATAATAATCAATAGCTCTTTATCAGGTGTGTGGATTAGATTTCACACAAAAAGGAAGGTTTTTTGTTACAGGTCATGAAAAATAAGCATGAAAGTTTCGTCTCCTCCTTGAGAAGAAAACGTACTCTCGATCTGTGCAATAAAAGAGAAAGTGGAATAGCGGAAAAGGGGCAGAGCAGAAAATCGCGCATTTACTCTGCTCACTTTCGGAGTTAATAAAATATGAAATACATAACTGCACGGTAACATCTGCTTGATAGGATGCTCCCATAAATATTTACAAGAGCTTGTAGAGATACACGTTGCTGGAACTGCTGGAAGTTATGGAGTTATGTGCTTACCCACTTATGGTAGTGAACCGGGAAGGCGTGGTACAAAAGAGATATGTCAAGGAAGAGCAGTAGCGCAGTGACAAGACAGCTGAATAAAATGATGAAAAGCATGAGGCGTATTCGGCCCACGTAAGGCAGCATGAAGAGCCCGTATTTTGCTGTTCCGGCGTAGCATAAACAACCAAGGCTGACTGCTGAAGCCACCTGAAAATTAATAGACACATGCATTTTCACCAACGATGTATTATGCATTTGCACATTTTTTTGTGAGCAGGTACTATAAGCTACATACATATTTACTTTTTATGTTTAATTAAATTTGAAAGAGCTCGTATGCCATATGCGGCGCTTTTTCACTTTCTCCACTTCTTCTTGGAGAGAGTCATTCCGCCATGCTAAAGTGCACATTGTAGAAATTAATTTTGCTAAAAGGAGTCTCAATTAGCTCACAAGAATTGCGTCTTTTTTGGGAAATACGTGGTAGCTCTATAGCACCGACTATATAACGTTTGGTAATAGTCCATGAAATTTTTAGCATGGATCATCCTACTATGATTAACGAAAAATAAGGAGTAAATAAACACATTAACTGGGGATTAGTTTGGCTTCTACATTAAATTGCCAATTAGGCGCTGGACGTAGAGCTGGGCACGTAGAAAAAAAATTGTTTCATGCATGCCTAGTCTAAGGTGATCCTACAAAATGAAGGTAAAATCTATCCCAGAGGGGAAACTTGCAAGTATTTCGTTCCCCCTCTCCTCATACTACGAAAAACTTTCCACTTGTCAACTTTTCGTGCCTTTCTAAAAATAGGGAAAGCACTCTACCGGAACGAGAGAGGGCGGAAAGTAAGATAAAACTTCTGTCTGCATGAATGTCTACAACTTACCTAGCTGGGGAGAAAAAAAAACTGGTAAAATATGTAGTGTAATGTTTCTCAAGTGTGACATTAGACCCGTCACCGTCAATATTTGCATAACTTGACTTCTCTCATTACCTTATCGCTTCAAATCCCACTTCCTCTCTGCTGGGATTTGAGTTCGTTAGTTAGGTGAAAGCAATCTCGACAGGAGTGCTATAAGCATAAAGGGGAAAATGGGAAGGGAGAAAATTGACATATTTTTTACCCTGAGATTTGTAATCCTTCGTATTAGACTGTGATACCTGTTTTACATTCTTTTCTACTTTTCTTTGCCACCTTTAGCTTTAATGATGGATTCTGAAAGTGTAAGCTGCCTAACCAAAAACTTACAACATTGATCCAAACTTTTAAAACTTTTTTTTTCAAAGAAGAAAAATACTGTTAAAAAATAATAGGTATTACTAGATTATAAGTTATTTATTTCTGGGAAGTGACTGCATGCAGTACAGCAGCAAAACATGGAAAAGGAGATTAATTAATTAAGCTACGTTACATATTTACAAAAACTTTTCATATAGTATATGCACTATGCATGAAATAACTTTCATTTCTATCCAGCTTTTTAAAGACTTCTTGATTTAACAAGGAAATTTTATGGGGCTATATAAAGATATTAAATTATGAGAGAGCAGCTGCCTTGCAATGAAATGTAACTGACTTTGTACGTTAGAGAACTGCTTCTGAAAAAAAAAATCGATGCGAAAATTTAAAAGATCAAACTAACAGTGTAACTGGTGGTACTATGGTGGAAACACTTCTTTTTTCTTTCTCTTATATCTTTAGTTACAATCTTGAAAGTCAAAATGCTTGATCTATCATAAGAACTTACGTAATGATCGGCTCAAATGTTAAGGTACTGTATATAATTTTAATTTTCCACNAAACACTTCTTTTTTCTTTCTCTTATATCTTTAGTTACAATCTTGAAAGTCAAAATGCTTGATCTATCATAAGAACTTACGTAATGATCGGCTCAAATGTTAAGGTACTGTATATAATTTTAATTTTCCACCCACCGGAACAAAAAGACTTCCAACTTTTTGTCTCCTTTTTTTAAGGAAACAGAAAATGCTATTTCATCTTTTATCATGGGTTTTAGTAAAAAGCTTTTCTCGGAAAAGTAGGGAGAAGGAAAAGTAGTGCAAAAATAATAATAAACATCTGTCTGTTTCCCAGATCCGAAATATGATAAGTTTTCAATTTTATACAGAAGTGAGTTGAGTTGGTTGGTAGGCTGTAAAGTGTTTTTCTTTCTTTCTTTATGCTTCCCTACGCCAGAAATTTCATGCTAGCTCTCTCTAGACACATCTAAATTATTATACCTACGAGGGAATACTTTTAAAAAAAAGTACACTTTGTTAGCTCAAGCATCAACGTCTGGAAAAACATGGAAATAATTAATGGAATCCGGCTGCAACTTGCAGCTTTTAGTATATTAAATAAAGTTACTTACCAGGAACACAATTCTAAGTATTCCTATAGGTGTCTTCAAGTGGCTGGTATCACAATACATGGAAACAGGTCCTCCAATGCGAGGTCCGGGATCCTCCATCTGTTAATTAAAGACACATTGTTCCCAATCCATACCTACTTTAACAATCATATCACTATTCACTGTACATAAATTAATATCGGCTAGTTCTAAACGATAGCTTTAAGTTTTGTGCTGATAAAAAGGTGCGACTCATTCCAGGTGGCACAAACAATTCGAGAAAGGGTGTGACTTTACAAAGACTGACTTTATTAAGCTTTCTTTATGCTCCTGGCAGGCAGCAGTATAACAAATAATTTCTAAGAAAGTATGTTTCTTTGTTCTTTGTTAGTCTATATTTATTCTACTCTCTGACTTGAATACAATGGCCAAAAAATTAATAAAGAGAGCGTGAAAATTAGCACAACATTATTAGCATTCCCAGTCATGCATTGTAGCTCATTATGAGGGCAGAAAGTAGTTGTAATTAAATTATTAAGCATTATAGTGAATTTTTGTTTTAAATAAAGAAAAGAGAAAAAAAACGGGGAAAATGTCAACTGTACACTGTACAAATAAAAAAAGTACGCATAATAATACCAAATTACCATCCAGAGTCTACTCAACTCACTCTAGTGGAATTCAAAGTGCTGTTTTAGCATTGCTGACAGCAGCTTCACAGCTTCCTTCGTAATATGCACTAGTAGTGGAAGCTAAAACTAGAGTTGTAATGAACTACAGAGCTTTTAATTCCTCTAATATTACTACTCCCACAAAAAATGCTAATAAACGTGCTTTCTCCAGGCCCGTCATTGGAACAGCATAATGGTAAGTAGTAAAGCGGCAGCAACGAAACTCGCTCCTACTATAATTAGTGTTGTGGCGCAGTCTTGCTTTCCATTTTCTGCAGTGATAATTACTTTCAAAGAACCTACGAGTAACTAGAGCATGTTTACATTAATTTAGATATATGAAATAGTAACAGTGAACGGTATAGAAAAAATAAATCTGAACCCAGGAATACTGTAGAGAAAACTGCAAGAAAGATCCCACAATACATTAAAATCATTAGCTGACTGTTGTAGAAAATGCATACAGCCCTTCTACAACCAAAAAAGGGTTACTCCGGTCTAAAAGCTTATAAAAATGCAAGATAACTACTGTAAACCTACTTAGGCTGCTGTTATTTTTTTTTTTTTTTGCTCTACCCTAAAAGTCAATCTCAGAACGGTACGATAATGCAGCAACTTTGGAAAACTACGAAAAATAAAAGAAGTTTCTTCTATTATTGACTGGTACTGGTAATAGAGATGCAAACATGTGAAATGTAAATGTTTTTTTTTCATTTTTTGCAAATGACACGATGACTATGAGAACTGACTGTGTTGTTGTGGTAAAGGGCATGTGAATCCCAAGAGTGGACGGAAGTGCGAGAGTCACAGGTCATATCGTATTCGTATGGCAGCCGAGACACGGAGCCGTCGATTTCAAAGTCTTGCAAGTCATCTGTGTGAACACTGACAGGTTCTAAATCACGAATTTCATCGAGAAGTGCGTCAATCTCGTCTGTCGCATAGAGATCTGACACTGAGTTTATGTAGCGAGCTGAAGCAGATGCAGAACCTGACTTGACACTCTGCTTTTCACTCACACTCAGCTGCTCTGATTTGCTCCAATCTCTCGGAATCCCGCACTTGGACGGCATTGTCCTTCTGGGCCAAGGGAAACAACACCGGCATTAGCTGTTGTGACAGTTGTTGCACTATAACCATGCCTTTTTGCCGTCACCTTCACAAAATTAACGGTAACTTTGCTTTCACCAAGATACAACCTCGACGGGAACACTTTTACAGTCGTATGCTCACTTAAAAACACTCTCATTAATAGAAATAGTTCGCATCCAGGAGCCACTTTCCCACTTTCACCAGAAGGATTAAGTTTGTCAGTTGCGTCTTCCTGCAGCAACGAGTTCTTCCCTGCAACTTTTACACTACTGGCTTCACTCACATTGTAACGGAGCGACACTTTAGAGCACCCAGAGGATAATCTGTGCTTGTCATTGTGAAGCCGTGCGGCAAACACGGTTATTATGAAGTTGACAGCAGCGAAAGCGACTATGAGAGTAACTACCGGGATCCCTGCAACAGCAGAGTACAGTCCAATTTCTAATAGAGCTTGCTCTCCAGCAGTCCAATTCTCAACAAGTTTCAGCCCGCTTCCTAAACTTTCACAGTTATTAGCGTAATTTTTGCAAACAGCCTGCTTTTTTCCGAGGACGTTTGCTTGTCCAATATGAGAAAAATACTGGAATGGTACGAACCGCTCACAAGTAGCTAGGAGCAGACTACTAATATCGGCACACTCCAACGATTTCCAACAAAAGCAACAACAACGGCTTCTTGCAAGTCCAACGACCCATCGTCCACTGCCACCGTCCTGAGAACTTGCACTTAATACATAGGAATGTCTACCACGTTCACTATGAGCTCTGCTACTGACACTCAAATCACTTTCACCAGACGTCGACAACGGAGCAGGCAACCACCGACACCAAAAACAACAAGGCAAGCTTGCCAGTTGAGATTCATCAATAAATACTAGGCAGACACTGCAAGGACGATGGCGGTGATGTTGATTACTAGAACTAGCTTTGCTACAGCTGTGTTCACTACTGCGGGTCCAACGGCGGAAACACGAACGCGAAAAAATACTCATCTTTCTTTCTCACTACTCTCATACTAGTAAATGAAGGAGGGCGCTAAAAAAATCAAGGCCCTTACTGTTATCTAGTATGCATAAGTCATACTTCTTGGTCATTGAGTGCACTACATTTTTTATGCTTTCAGTTTCCTCTCTCCTTCCCACTTTCTCCGCCGGAAACCAAGTGGGTCCTTTTGATCGCTGACTGTACTACTACTGCAATCGTGCCCATGCATTATTTTGTGCAATTCGTTGGACTTGGATGGACTTTTAAAACTTCATTTAAGAAATTCATGGCTTTTCAATGCTCTGTAATAGCCGGCCACATAAATAACCTCATCATTGCACAGACGGTGAACTTGCTCGAAAACAATTTGACTTTCCCTATTTACTAAACCCACTCTCCCCTCATGTCAAGTACATAATCGTTTATCAAAATATCTTTTTTTATTAATCGGAGAGAACGGTGTGCAGGTACACTGCTAACAACACAATATATGAGTGTAGCACTAAATCAGATCTGATCGCAGAAGAATAGACGGAAAATGGTTAACAGCAATCGAGATGGAATATCCACTTATGTCGAATCATACATATTAAAATATTTGTTCCTCAAGCAAATAAAAACGAATGTTTTCCTTTCGGAGCACAATTTTTTTTACCCCGGCAGATGGATAGCTATGCATAAGAGGACTCTTATCGCGGAAACAAATCTTTCAGGAGTAGGGGAAGTGCGTGTTTATCAGAAGTTTTCCCCAAAATACCATTGGCTGCTAACACTGTGATGACAAATGCAAAGACTTTGCTCACAAGCGGCCTTCACAAAAGTATTGCATTCTCCTGTCGCTTTCAGTTTTTTTTGCTGTGGAGTGCAGTTATAGAGCAATATTTTTTAGTCTGGTTAATAAAAAATATTTTTTTCGTCTTCTGCCAGTGGAACGGTAACGGTGGCAAGTTCATTGTTCACTGGATGCTTTCCTCGTAGAGTGCTGATATCACAGAACTGAACCATTTAATAGTTTCTGATAATGGAACAATAGTGTTTATTTTCATGTTCCTGTGCTTCCAGCCAAAAATTGAAATAGGAATACGATCACGGTACGGAGGCAGTAAACTTCTCTTGCATAAATACGGCTATTATGAAGGAATAATAAAAATGGAACCGGCAGCTATTTTCATGAAGTTCTTTTTACGCGGTGCACTGCACTTTCGGCAACTCGTGCTTGAAAGGGCCTTTACTTCCGTGAGAAAAATTAACATTTATGTATTATAGATGAAAGTGAACTTACATTCTTTTCTTGGGATATTTTTTGTTGTCACAGGAGCACTCAGAGAAATGAAGCATTTTTCTTTCTCTTATCGGTACGGAATGGTTTGCATATATAATATGTATAAAAGTGTTTTGAATGTGGTGTAGATTTTTTTATTGTTTAGCAATTCGGTATTTATTCATGTTTGGCATAGTTTTTTTTCTAGCGGTATGTTGCAAATGTGCTTCCTTCTCTGTACACACAGACTTTTTTTTACAACTCATTTTCATTCAGCAACACAACATCTTCAAGTACTTTTTCCCTACTAGTTCGTTTTACTACTAAATTATATAATGCTACGTTGGCACTATAATAAATTATTTTAGCTTAGTACTAGAACACACATCACAACTGCTGCTGTTCTTCCTTACTAATATCATTCCTGCTCTACATAATATTTATATATAACGTCCGTAAAAACTCAACACGCCGGACCCCTTTTCCTCCGCTTTTACTATTTCCAGCCATGTCCAAGAAGTCTGACTAGACTCCATTGTATATTATTGTAGCAGTACAGTGGAAGTAGTGGTTGTCCTAAGTGGTCTGAGAGTGACTGAGTGAGAAGAGAGAACTGGCCAAGTAAGTGAGACATGCATTGAGCAAGCAACACAACACACGCTTCCCTGTTTAACTCTTATTACTAAACACAACTTGAACGAACAATATTACTCTTCTTACTTGTTAGTAGTAATAAGGTTAATATAGAGAGACTGCTGCTGGAATCATATTTTTTCTCCATGCAATCCTACTTACTTTCACGTCACATGATGCTGTCTGGAGAGAGATAAGCTGTCTACACATTTCAAATGCTTTCCCCCTACATACCAACAATGGAAAAATATGCAGTTCCCTTCTCTCTCCGTCTCTCTCCCTCCGCTACTCTTGCCGCACTCAAACATACACACAATTTCAACTAAAATGCTCCAGTCCAGTTCCAGGCAAACGATACAATACACATTGAGTAAAACGGGAGATGAAAAAAAAAGCTATCACCCAGAAAGAGAGAGAGAGAGAGAGAGTTCTTTTTTTCACTTGTTCCTTTCATATTACACCATCCAGCATCATCCCAACCACCGAGCTTTGCACTATATACATCCATTCATAATAATAAATATAGTCATAACCACATCTGCAAGAAATACATAGTTCCAAAATGGTACGCGGCTACGTATGTATCTATATTAGTATGCTTATAAGAATCTCCCTATTATTTCAGAAAACTCAAAGCTTTCCATTCCCTTTCTCCTTTCTAAACCATATTTCTTTTTCCTACAGATATATGAGAGGGACCATTTAAAGGCAACTTATACGTACTCTCTTTTCTTCCCAACTCCTTCCTGCAATATAATGCATATACACAGCTACATCCGCCTATATGAACTATGGTGTCTTGCGAAATTGCATTCTGTTCATCCGGTATTTCAACCGGCGGTCGGTATCACGGTATGCTGCCGTTGCAATACTTCCTATAAAGTACCTTATATGAAGTCTAGGCACAGGAAGGAAAAGATCTTAAAAGCGCTTAGTTTTCTCCCCTCAAGCCTATCCACAGATTTAAAGAGAGAAGGCACCTATTTTAAGTACATACACGTTGTAGAGTGGGACTTGGAAATTTCAGAAGCGATAGTGTCAGCAGTCAGCGGCAACCTCAGCATCATCAGATGAAACACCGCACCGGCAGTGCAGGCATGAGTATTTTCGGTGTGCGTGCACTGATCTCTTCTAAGTAGATACTTATACACGAAAGAAAGATTGTGCGATGGTAAAAACTGGGAAAAAGCAGAAAAAAAGGGTAGGCAACCAGTTTCACAGTGACCAAAGGATAAGAGAAAGTCCAGAAATAAATAAGGAAGCCGGAAAAAAAGTGCTAAAATAATGGTTTAGTAATATAAAGGAGAGTACGCTCATTGTATAAAGATAACTTACATCGTATATTTGATGTTGATGACGACGATGCATGCATACTTAATACTCGTACAGAAGACACAAGCACACTATGTGGGCACTTCTTCCTTTTCTCGCTTTTTTTCCAGAGGAGAAAATTCTTGTTACTTTATAATGGTGTATTATGTAATGTAGGATTGAATCACTTTATGAATGTGCGTGCTCAACTGCATGCTTTCACAATGTAAGTCTTACAGCTCCTTTCCGTGTTGTTTCACAACTTTGTCTACTTTCTTTTAAAGATCGGCCTTTGTCCTTTGTGCGAAGGAGAGATATAACGGTATGGGCAGTAGGGCTGTTGGAATCCTGTTATTTGTGTAATAGATGCTTAAACTCAATCGCTCCTCCATTACTTTCTTATTGTTCAATTCCTTTCTTCTCATGAATGCGGGTTCATCATGAAAATGGAAATGCCTTTCCTCGTCTTCTAATGGTAACAGTCTCAAAAAACAAGGAAAATGCTGGCTTTAGAAGAATCAATTTCTTGTGTACAGTTTGTCCATCAGCAAAGTAAAAAAAGGGTTTTCCGTAATCGAATAAGTTCCTTTAGAAAACTGGAGAAATTACTGTCCCATTTCTTTTGCCAGCGCCACAAAAACTATGTATGTACCTCAACTTGTTTTTTTTTTCAGTTTCTGCACTTAGAAAATAGATGACTATTTTCCTCCTTGGCTGAGCAAACAGTGTGGAAATGCGTCAGCAAAAAATTTCACGTTTTCGCGTGTGCTTGTAAATACATACTGCCACCCTTGCAGTTAGTATTTCAGTTTACAATTCATCAAATGTGCAATAATATGCTCCTTTTTTTATTCATACCTATACAATGTTGTAGGCTTGAACTTGAACATACATTTCTGTATACAGCAATTACCGTACCTTTTAAAATTGAACGTGTGTGAAATCCTATCCCCGATAAAAGGACCCCTTTCATATTTTTGTCCGCTCAGATTTTTTTTTTCAGAAAGCAGACAAAGGACCAGGACCCATTGCTCTATTCAACGAGCAAAACATCAGAGAGAAACCGGTGCGGTAGTGTTCATACATTTTTTTCAGCGATACAATTTCAAAGTAATGCACGGTTTTCGCTGTAACAGAAAAAATCTTTTTTGAGACCATAATGCAAACGTTCCCGTGTACAATCGTCCTTCTCATTGTCAATGTGATAATAATGCATGCCTAATACTTTTACCAAAATGCATACGTATACGATACCTTTTAAAATTGAACGTGTGTGAAATCCTATCCCCGATAAAAGGACCCCTTTCATATTTTTGTCCGCTCAGATTTTTTTTTTCAGAAAGCAGACAAAAGACCAGGACCCATTGCTCTATTCAACGAGCAAAACATCAGAGAGAAAACCGGTGCGGTAGTGTTCATGCATTTTTTTCAGCGATACAATTTCAAAGTAATGCACGGTTTTCGCTGTAACAGAAAAAATCTTTTTTTGAGACCATAATGCAAACGTTCCCGTGTACAATCGTCCTTCTCATTGTCAATGTGATAATAATGCATGCCTAATACTTTTACCAAAATGCATACGTATACGTGCGTACGCTTAAATGGGATAAATAAATACGAATGTTTTTTCTGGACTCACTGAAGTGAATGTATCGAGAAGAGAGGTAAATTGTAAATACTTTCTGTAATGTAGAAATGGCCATGTGGATTAGCTCCCTTGTTTTCGTCCATAACAGTGGTACGGGTGAACCTTCGCAGCATAAAAAAAAAGTTTTCCTTTCCTTTTCCCCCAATTATATCATATCAAAGAGGGACCAAGAGATGCAGGAAAAGGGAAGGGTATAAGGAGTGAAATAATATTTTTTATGTATGTACGTACATACGTAACGCATATAATATACAACAATAAAGATTACATCAAATTTGTTCAAAGTACCGTATTACTTTCGAAAAGAAAACTGCTGCTGCGAATCTTGAGTAAGAGTGGCATGGAATATATGTATATGGAAATAAGTTCATGTACAATCGGTATGCATAAACAGAGAGATGATCAACATCACAGTTGAGACTACGGTTGTGTACATGGTTTATAACGTGTGTTATGAAAGGAAAAAGGGGACCCCGAATGTGAATCGACCCGAATCCCACCGAGTAGACAAGGTTCTGGATCGATGATGGGAATGCTCGCTTGCATTCAAATTTTCTTTCTGTGTAGTTTCAGAGGGGAATTACCCGCATGAGGGTTCAACTACTGCTAGGTATATTATTTTACTACTATATGATTTCTCCTTTTGTGTTTTTTCATTCTTATTGGGAAAGTGAGATACCCTTTGGGCATGAGTAAGGCTTCGAACAGAGGGCATATTCGTATATGAGAAATGTAATGTTCTTCCCTATTTTTTGGCTTGGTTTTGGCAAGCGAGTTGTTTGGCTTGCTATAATATGGATAAAGTGTATAAGGGGGCTAGTGTAAATACATAACAAATATCCTAACTTGTAGGAACAGAGTGTGTTTACTGGGCCTCAGAAGCGAACCGCGCGGCAAGGGAATGCAATGCAATAACGCATTAACTGCTTGCTAGAAAAGGATGGAAAAGCCAGCAAGCCCCAACCAGAGTTTACCATGTACTTACGAGTTACGAGATGTAAATTTCTCCGGGAAAGTAACTTGAAGAAAATACACAGATATTTCTGATCTCTGACTAGCTTTTGTAACTGAGACTGAATAACTGTAAGCACTTCGGTTCAGCTATGCACTTATATAAGTATATTTAGTGGTGGAAAAAAGCGATGAAAAGAAGATTTCTTGAATCAAACTTTATGCCCGCTACTCTATTTCCCCTAACAAGTGGTGCAAAGTATTCTTATTAAAGTGATCTGTGAGAGGATGCAAAGTAAATATATACAGTTTGCTACTGCAGCAGAGCACCGAGTACAATTTGGAACGGGTAAAAAATCCCAGAGAGGGGAAACTGACGGATGATGGACCCTTTTCCTCTTTATTGTACTTAGTATGCGTGGAAGAAATCGAAAGAGATTTTTTTCTCGTTTTCAGATTTATCTTTCCTTCGCTTTCCCATAAAGGATCATGGGTAAGACCTAAATGAGGAAACAGGAGAAGTCTGCCCTGTACTAGTATGCAGCTTTATTGACTCATTTTTGTTTGATATGCATGTTAACGTAAGTTGGCTGTATTTCCCAAACTTTTTAATTTATGACGGTCAGCTTTCTTGTTAATACTCCTTGCTAGGAGAAACTCCTTGTTTGGCGGTATTTCATGGCGTGGTATCATCACTATCCCCGGAAACTTCAAGTGGTGCTTATTACCACTAATGGACAATTTTCACTTTAACACATTAATGCCCTTATCAACACCCATTCTTTTGAATGAAGTTTAGTATCTCTTTAAGAATTCTGTAAATAGTTTTATGTAGTATATTTCCAAAAACTGAAGCATAGTCCATTCGTTAGGCTAACTTACATAGCGTCTATGCATAAGCATCAAATATAGAACAACTTTTTCAGAAGTTTATTCTAGATTATGACTCACTCAAATTTTGGAAACTGGTAAGGGTAAAATATGATAAGGAAAATAATTTACCAGTAATGCCTTACTGTTATATTACGGAGCAGTATTACTACCAGCAAAATGTTGGACAATTTTATGTGAACACAGTTAACTATACAGGCACAAATAGGCAGTCAGAGTAGGACTTATATCAAGGACTTTTTATGATCATCAACATATAAAATTAAATGTAGAGTTCTGTGAATTCTGAGTCATCCATTCGATGCAGTACTAATGTAAGCTACATAAAACGGAAGCAACTATGCAAAAATCGTTGCCCGTACGTAATAAACGTGGCCTCCTGTTGGCTTCCTTCCGCATATTGAACACGATGGAAAGTTATATGACGAATCTATAGCTACTTTTTACACTGCTTATTTTTGTTCCCTCACGGATGAAATCTTCCCCTTTCAGTTTCGGGTTTTAATGTTATTTGCCTGATACAACTACCATCTCTAGAGGAAATATTTGAACTACTGACCGAACAGCAAAGCAGTAAGCAAGCAAAGAGATTCCTAGTGTTAACGAAACGTAGCATTGCATGTAAGTTATCATTTTTAGCATTCCATGAAAATTTTATTTTTCTATGCATCCTTCCCATCTTTCAAGGCATCAAATCTTACAATTATTGGGACTTACATTATAACGAACAAAAAATACCTAACTATAGTGTAGGTAAGTAGATATGCAAACTGTGTTGCGTTGTTCGACAACGTACTGTAGGTACGATAATGGGATTTGTCTCATCGTGCAAGTTTTTTAATGGTAGTAGTAGTAGCAGTGTTAATAAGTTTCTACCTTAACCTAATCTTATCAACGAAACAGTCAAAAGGGTTCTGTGATTAAAATGTACTAGCATGTTCTTCGACTACACAAAAGAATTAGTCAGAAAAAAGGACCAATTAGTCACAGTCGAAATAAAAAGTCTAGTTCTGCAGGTGTTGTTGCTGTTTGTGCTTAGGTGACACACTTACATACCAAGCCAAACTGTGTCTGTCAGCATTCGCATTAGTACTAAATAAAGTACGTAATTTTAAAAGTTTTAAATTTAGTGTGCATTTTACATTTGAAACATATATACGGAGATGCATAATGAACGATTAGTAGGAGTCCACTAACAATGCAGCATTTCTTTTTGAGTTTTGCTATGCTAAAGTTTACTGTGTATTCAGCATTTATAGGTATGTAGTTAAAAAGTGAGCGCAGCAATGTTGATGTCTGTGATACTGTGATCACAGTTTTGTTATAACAGTGTTATTAACTTCTCTTCTTATTTTTTGAGCTCTGAAAATTCACCCTTTTTACAATTACGTATAGTATACACAGGTAGAGAGCAATAGCTGATTGAATTTATTCGTCTGTCATCTGCAACTTTGCAATTGCATTTCAATAGAGAGCTTCTTTACAAAGAATTTCGAAGTCCGCATTACACTAGAGCTGAGAGTGATAATTGATCAATAAACTTCAAATTTTCAACGATCCATATCTCTTTCGTGTGGTGAAAAGTTCTGTTTTCTATTTCTGTATAATTCGTGGAAATCGCAAATACCTCAATCAGTGGAATCACACAAAGGTAAGACAATTTTACATATGATTTAATTACTTCAAGGAAAACCTTATTTTCCATTAATTTCATTATTTTATCGATCTCTCCGGGGCCGGATGAGTTGGGTGTCACACGTCGCCCCAAATTTCCTCGTAAAATGCACTTAGTTAGGCTTACTTAGGCCTGTAGGTAGGTATTAACACTACACAAAAGTGTTTGTACTCTATATCAAGTATAATTATTTAGTAAACAAATTGAGTGATACCTAAGTATCCTTTACATATGCAAGCTATCTAGTTAAATAAATTAAGACAAAATAGAGCCCTTCAAAGTGGTCGTTGTTTTGCTGAAAAATCTGCATTTTCGCTCATACAATCTACCAATGTACGCAGGTAGACCATCTACTATTAGGTTACTAGGTATATCCGACATCGACAACAGCAATCTTATTTGTGTCCGTGTATTATCTCCACCGTCTTATCTTATGTAATTTGTCATAACACGTTACCCAATTTTCTGTCTCGTCATTCCGAGCAACGCTTATCTACGGAATTTAGGCAACTCGGTCAAATTCTGTGGCATCGCTAACTGGCATCTGATGATGATAATTTGACAAAATCGGAGCAAAAATAGTAAAACGGGTAGGTAAAAACCAATCACATTCATATCAAACTGCAGAATAAAAAATACCTATTCGCTGAGTTTACGATACAGACCTTTGTCTTCATATCCAAGTCATATCTCATTCCCATCCCCATCCATCCATCCCTAATACGCCTACCGCTGTCATTCTTCTCCATGCATCATACTCGTCTCATCATCATCCAGTTGCATAGCCATCAAGAGCAACCAGCTGTCTGCCATATGAGAAATGCGTGTAGGTGCACCTCTCACATTTGGTCAAGCGGCAGATCATGTCCATAAAACGATAAAACGCTTCAGTTTTGGTTATGGCATACTCTGACGGTTTTAAAAGTAGTGTGATATTAACGAGGAAGCTGTACCAAGGTCTGCTGGCACTCAGGTAGGTAAACGAGCATTAAATTTTTACCCTAAATTCCTAATAAGTTAATTGCGATGAGTAATTTTGGTCGATAAATAAGCTGGAAGACAAAATAGTTCAATGGGCGTTTTATTTTTAATTGTTTCCCCAAAAAAACTTAAAATAAATAAAGGAAAATGGGAAAGCATTCAGGGATCATTTCACCTCCAACTCGGAAAGGAATGTTGGTATTGGATAGGGAGGCCTTCAATAAAGATATAAGGATTCCTACAGTGTACGTTTTCGAAGACAGCATTACGCCCCAGACAATTCAGAAATTTAAGAAGTTCATGCTAAAGATACAAGGAATTAAACCTGTGTCGGATGTGGATAGTAATGTTGAAAAGGTGGAGTCATCCACTGGAGAGGATGAGTTAGCGGAAGATGTCCTTGCACGCAAAATAATATCTGCGGGGAGGAAACTGAAGAAAATATTTATCAATCCGGATTTACTTAAAGGACAAGATCTAACTCATTTCACGGAGCATGAGATACAAGCCGACCCCTTGATAGTGTCCTCAGTAGGACACGAAACGGTGCAATTTAAGTACCAAAATTGGACTTTAAACCAGGTAATTGAAAGTGTCCTCCCTGACGAAGATGATAAGGTGTCTTCGTTCTCCCAAGTCTATGTTAAATGTTTTAATCAGGACGGAAGAAAGTTCATACAGGAAACTTCTTCTTCAGATTTGCAATCACAGCTTATCAGTAATAGTACAATG
This sequence comes from Acrocyrtus sp. NNG-2020, assembly GCA_027744115.1. Taxonomy (NCBI): domain Eukaryota; kingdom Metazoa; phylum Arthropoda; class Collembola; order Entomobryomorpha; family Entomobryidae; genus Acrocyrtus; species Acrocyrtus sp. NNG-2020. The sequence continues at coordinate 47,354 of JAHZND010001129.1, forward strand.
ACAAAGAACCAGAAACGATTTCACTTTGCCATGAATCTTCCAGCTCTTGCCGTAGAGTTTTTGGATGCCTTTTGGGGAATACTAACAAATTTTTCGGGTGATAAGCAACTTATCGTCAATAGTACGATATTGGTTCATATTTATTGTTTTATAAAGGCTGCAGATGGATTTAAGGAGAAAGCAATAAGTCTTGTTAAAGAAAGCTTAGGCTATAATTTACTTAAGGAAGACTTTATTGAAGTTGCATTTATTAGAAATGTTGCCCCCAATAAGGAAATGCTCAGGGTCTCATTCAAACTGCCCAAGGAAGTCCTTTTTGGTAATGAGAAAGACAAAACTTGCTCGTCAAAGAGAAAACATTGTGAACTCGAAGAAGGTGACGACGACTAGTGTGTGTAGGTATTTACAATTTACATACGTTCTGATTAGTAATACCAGTATTTTTTATAAAATTACTAATTTTGTATTGTATATTAGTAGAACAGTAATAAGTTATGACCGACCACTTGGTGGCACGCTTAATTATCAAATAATATAACGATAACTATGCATTTAACTAATTGGACTATTAGTAATGAACTTGTCTTATTTTATTTTAGTATTGACATTACTCGGTACTAGCACTTTCTTCTAATGATGTAATAAAGTGTACTAGTGTACTTTTTCCGTATTAGTAGTATGTATAGATTATAGTATTTTTTAACTCTTTAGAAATATACTGATGATTTCACGAATTTATGAATTGCAGTGTAATTTGAAAAATGCTGTTTTGTTTATATTAAGAAGTCGTGAAAGTATCATTTTTTGAAATCTCAAAACCAAACCTTTGGGTCAATATAATAAAGATGGACTGATGTTTAATGTCGTACAGTGTAATGGTGTAGTGCATTAATGCACGATGATGTATGTATCCCAATAATAAAAGTACATTACATCAATAAATGTTTACAGTCAATTTTGAAATGTTCATGTCTGTTATCAATTGAACGTACGTATGAATATGAGGGAATAACGAATTAAGTGAAAATTCAGGAAGTATTTCTAGAGGCAAATTCTATACTCGTAATTTTCGGTTAGTAGATTGCATAGAAATCTTTTGTCACTCGTAACTTATCGGTACCAATAATTTCCTTACAATGTCAGTTCTAATTATGCCATATTACTATTACTACGTTAGCTATTTCCAGTGATGTAAAGAAAGATGTCCAACTGGCTCATACCTGAACAAATAAAATAAAATATAAACATTGAACTATTTTGATCCATTATCGCTCTTGATGGCTAGCTTACTTTGAATTTTAATTGACTTTGATTTCGCTTATTTGTCGCAATTGCTGTAATTGTGTACTTCATGGTATGGTTAAAGATACAGAAGTTTCATTTTCCCTTTTTAAATAGGCCAACAAGGGAACGTTTCAAAGTCATAGGCATTATTAGTAACCAGATTAAGTCGGAAGCGATGATTAGAGGGTGCTGCCATTCCTGCAAGGAAGATAATATGAGCAAAATAAGGACCGCAGGGATTATTATAATAGGGGATGAAATCCTCAAAGGACAGGTTATGGATGTAAACTCCCACTTTATTTGCAAGCATCTTCATTCTCATGGCATCAAGGTACCGAAAATTTAACTGCAGGGATCATTATAATAGGGGATGAAATCCTCAAAGGACAGGTTATGGATGTAAACTCCCACTTTATTTGCAAGCATCTTCATTCTCATGGCATCAAGGTACCGAAAATTTCAGTCATAGGCGATGGCGTGGAAGAAATTGGAGCAGAAGTCAAAAAGTTTTCCTCTCGTTTCAACTTTGTGTTCACAACCGGGGGAGTAGGGCCAACTCATGATGACATGACGTACTTAGGCATTGCAAAAGCGTTTGGAGAACGTGTCATATTGAATACAGACATGGACACCTTAGTTCACAAATGGCTTTCAAATAGGGGCTACGAACCAGACGTCCTTCGGAAAATGGCTGAACTGCCAGCCAGTGCAAAACTTCTGTTTGATCCTAATCTACCCCCTTTATCAAGTTTTCCCATTGTGAACGTAAAAAATGTTTACATCTTTCCTGGCGTCCCCCACTTTGTGGAAAAAATGTTTCCTAGAATGTTCACCATACTTAAAAATTCTGTTAAAGACGACACACCCACAACATTTCATTGTAGAGAGCTTTACGTGTCTAAGGATGAGCTATCAATCGCTCCTCAAATTAATATGGCGGTGGACAAATTCAAAGGTCGAGTAACGTTTGGATCATACCCTATTATCAACAATATGTACTTTTCAACCAGGTTAACCATGGAGTCCCTCTCTTCCGAGTACGTTCAAGAAGCCCAAGATTATTTGTCCAGTTTGATGCCTGAAAATTCCGTCATTGGAAATTATGACAACGATCCCGTATCCACCGCTGCAGACAAAGTGTACGCGATCGCGGCAAATCAAAAGCATGAGCTAAGTCCTGTTGTAGGTGCTGGTTTAAAGGTAATTTGAAGTTTGGAAAAATTGAAAGTGAAAACAAAGCACTAACGAGAAAACAAATGTTGGCTTCATGTCCTCTGTTATCATTGTAGATTGTTGAAGAGGCATTCGATAGATATGGAATGGAAGGACTTTGCATCTGTTTTAATGGTGGCAAAGACTGTACCGCTTTACTCCATTTAGTTCATACCGTTGCCCAAAAAAGGAAACTACTGGGGCCAAAATTTTCACTTATAGGACTGTACATCAAAGGAGAAAATCCATTTGCGGAAATGGAAACGTTTATTGAGGAAACTTCTACAAAGTAAGTATGCAAGTTTGTTAAGTAAATCAATACGTTCAACTTGATTGATATTGATGGATATTACTTGTTCATTTTGAACACTGTAGGTACGGAATGAAAATGCTTGTATACAAGGGTCCCATCAAGCAAGGGCTCACATTGGCACTGGAGGAGAATCCCAAGTTAAGAGGAGTATTTATGGGGACTAGGAGTTCCGATCCATCTGGGGCGAATTTGGACTACTTTCGGGTACCTATTTTATACCTCATATTAGCTCAAAAGGATTCAACTCTAAAGGAAAATTATATAATTTTTCGTTCAATATAAAGTTACTCCATAAAAATGAGAAAAGAATGTCGTCTAATTACTATTTAAAATCATTGTTTTAGATGACTGATCCAGGATGGCCACAAATAATGCGTATATCTCCTATGCTTGACTGGTCCTTTTCCGAAGTTTGGTCTTTCCTCCGAAGTCTGACTTTATCATATTGCCCTCTGTACGATAAAGGGTACGTTATAAATTTCTTTCTTTCTATTATTTATTTTAGCACATAGAAGTAATGCATACACAAGAATCGTCTTTTTAATAGGAAATAGTAGGGACTGTGTAAAAAGTTTTTTTTTCCTTCTTACAATCATGAGCTTGAAATTGAAGGAAAACATGTCAAGCAAAATATATGAAAGTTTCAGATTTAAGAGAAATTTCTGGCAAAAATAGTGTCAGCAATGTATGTTGGTACGCAAAAGAAATATTTCTCACGAAATTACAAGTGGTGCTCTATGCTTCACTTTGGCACTTCACACAACATGACGGTGCCGGGTGAGCAGCATCTCACGCTTCGCTTTCCAAACGATAACCTTCGGCCTCACGTTAGAGTAAATGCATTTATAGAGGACATTCTTGAAGGTCTTACTGTTCGTTACCTCTTATTATGTAGCTCATAAGCATGTATTGTGAAAAATGATATAATGCGACAAGTCATATTAATGTTTTTTCATCAACTTTTTTTTTGCTTTAGTATGAATCATGAATAGTGGATGCTGTTTGGATAAAAAATTACCGGGGCAACCGGCAAAACCACCAAACATTTTTACGAAAAATTGCCGGCAATAAATGATAATTACCGGGAAATGCTTTTCAGAATTTTTAGC
>JAHZND010001130.1:0-56633 GCA_027744115.1 Acrocyrtus sp. NNG-2020
CATTCCGCCAATTTCGAAATCATTGCGCTTACTGTAACTTTATATTTGATGCAATCCTTCAAGAAGTTGCTTGCAGAAAACTTTTTCCGGAGCACTCCTGTAGTTCCATTCACCAAAACTGTACTAATCCCCAGCATCCCACCCGTCGTGTGGTAAAGTGGTAAAGGCGTATACAAAACGTCAGAAAGCTTCAGGCGGAAAACGTTGGATGTTGAGAACCCGCACATTAAAAACCTGTAAATAAATTAAATAAATGCTAGAAGAATGAAATTGAAGTTCAAAAATTTTCTTCCTTCAACGGAATATTTTCTTTTACCTTGAATGCTTAATAACGGCAGCTTTTGGAAAACCAGTAGTTCCAGATGTAAATGAGTAATAGAGAGGATCATTAAAGTTGATCTGTTCTTTTTTGATGGGACTAAATTCTACTGGAGTGTCCATGAGTTCAGCTTCAAGGTCGACCCAATTTTCCAATGGCGGAACGACAGGTGAACCTTTTGTCATTTTTTTCGAGCAGTATAGGCGTTCCGCTTGATATCCTAATGCGATCACTTCTTTCAGAGCTTAAAAGGATAATTCATTTAATTAGTATTTGGAGGTAAAATGACCAGATTTAAATTAGTTTACTGCAAGTAAAATACCTTGACCGGCAGTTTCTTCTTCGTATATGATACCTTTGTGGGGCAGAATTTCCAGTGCATGCTTTAGGCTCTCCTGTCTCCAATTTATGTTTATCAATGAAGTGATAACACCAATCTAGAAATAGGAAATGTATTTTGTGATAATTGAGCTAGCATTGGTATTAATTCAAATGATCTAGAAAAAAATTTATTTCAACTATGATTAATTTAATACTTTGCTCAAACCAAGCCAGGTGGCGACATATTCTGGTCTATTTTCCATTATGAAGGCGACTTTGTCTCCTTTGCTATATCCATCCTTCGAAAAGTAGTTTGCAATTTTGTTGGCATACTCTTGAACCTTTTAAATAGAGAGAGCACCCACAAAATAGCACATCTGAATGATTTATATATTCTGTCGCGATAAATAGATTTTCTGATTTTTTGTACTTCTCTGAACGTCCAAACTTCATCCTCAAAGTGGAAACAAATTTTCTCTGGATATTTCTTTGCAGTTGCATCAAAAGCGTCGAACACAGTTAGATTGCTCCAAAGTGCTCGTTGACACGCTACTTTTAAGCTCGTCAGTCGAACTAAAGCTCTAAAATTTGCGCACATATAAATGATAAAGGCAAATTTTCTAGTTTTCTTATTCAGATTAAGATAAGGTGACCTTTTCTCGTTCTCTGATTGTAATTAAGTGCCTACCTTATATCTCTCCCTGGCGTTCTAAGAAATGCTTTTACTATTCCAAAGTGTCTTATGAGCAAAAATGTGAGGATTGCTGCCAGCCCGTACAATACACTTTCCACTAAAGAAACCTCCATTTTAAATTCTCGTCGAAAGTCAAATCGTATAACAATGATGCATTCCAACGAATTACTAATTAGTGTTTAGCACATACGGATATTACCAGAACTGTGAAATGCATAGGTAGTTACAAAAAAATCTTTTCACTAATCAATTACTACTAATAGATTGTCAGTTTTACTTGTACGATATATCTTCCGTAGGTATGTATATCACCTGAATTTATTACACAACCTGCCCGGTTCCATCCCAAACAAACTATGATAGTGATACTCATGTGTTTTTCAAATTATACTGACTTTTGCTCTTCCTCGCTTGTGTAAAGTGACAGGAAATGGTTTAGCCAATATACAACAGGTTTTTTTTTAAAAAAAACAAGTTCAGGATTAGGTAGATTACTCTGGCTACTGACTACAACTTCTGCAACGACCTACCAAAAGCACTGGACGAATATCCTACCAGATTTGACTGCATGGGATAGGAGGCTCAAATATAAATGCAACAGAACACAGAAATGATGAGTAATCTGATTGCAAGAAACATGAGAATGAAATTCGGCTCGTTTGCAACGCCTGGTTATACTACTTTCCTTAGCATTGTACGCTTATGTACTCACTCAATTGTTCAGCATACGACCATGATGCAACTACTACTACAATAAAAGTCCAATTGTCGAGCGGAGTCCATAAATAGAGAAGTTCCTAGGGAAAGATGACCAGCTTATCACAGTTTTATTGCAAAGCCGTGGGAAAAGGAATTGTTTATAGGCATAGGTAGCGTAACTTTCCGAGCCATAAATGACCTGAAATCAGGCACTCTCGATTTACATATCGTTATAGCACAATTTGCTGATTTTTGTGTTTTATTAAAATATTGAAGGAAGAGTAATATCTACGCACGCACTTGTGCAATTGTAAGTACGGTTAACAGGAAAATGGATATTAGGAGTGTTGCTAATCAGGTAGCATTTTTTCACTTTTATTGGGATACGTAGGCCTCCACGGCACGTAGGTATCTACGTAGTCTGGGCTGCGATTATACATGGCTGCTGAAATTGTACTTTGGAAAGTTCTGGAGCAACTTCCTTCTCATGTTCATATTAATATTAAGATGACGTGTAGCAGCCAAGTTTCGTAAGAACCACATTTTTGCTGTGATAACATCTCCGGTTTTAGATCATTTTGACAGATATTTTCTCTGCGCTAACCAATGTAGGTCATTATTAGTATTAGTTACTGAAGCGAATTTTTGGTGGCGAGAACGTCAACTTTTGACACGAAGGTGCATTCATTTGTCTGTTCTGCAATGTAGGTTTTTTGTCTGCTGGTTGTGCATGTGAATGATGTCATGACTGATATGAAATGAGATGCTCCATGTATGTTCATTCACATAAGCCTTTCAACTTTCGACCACTACTCGTGACTAATTATGACGAGGTTTTTTGTGTGTATTGTTTTAGCCTCACTGTCTATAAGTAACACACTTATTTATTGACGGCTGCACGTTGCACGTGTACATAAACTCTGGATAGTCTGAATACGGTTATCTACTTCATGTCTACGTTCATAGTCTCTGCCATATAAAAATATATAAAAATCAGTATCAGTAGTGGTAATACAGCTTCAGCATTTAGATACCTATTACTGTGTGGTAGTTGTCCAGTTGCTTTTGGCAGCCATCAAGGACACGGGCTCTGTGGAGAGGAGAGTCGAACGAAGGCAAAATCTAAAAAAATGAATGGGTTATTACTGTTATTGTGTGCTATCTATCCATCCGTTGCCGTGAAAGATTGCTTTCGCTTGCAACAACATTTCATAATTGGCCACCACTTTATGCTCATATGTTTTAGTAGTAATTTCAAGGTTAGAAAGCGCTTCAGTTCTCTGTGACCGCTGTGTATGAGATCAACCGCACTTGTCTCACAGTCACGTCCTTTTAAACACTTATTTTTTATTCGTGCAAGTGCAACCAATGCTGGAGAGATAAAAGTAAATTTTCATAAAATGGCACCCAACAAAATTCTTAGCAATTTTTGGCTCCTTATTCTTATGGGCCTGTATTTTCCTGTGGCATCAAACGGGGAAAATGTTCTGTTTTTCTTTGGAATGTCTACCTATAGTCATCGTATAACCGCTTGGCCATTAGCTGTTAAGTTGGCGGAAGAGGGTCACTCAGTCACTTTCCTCCAGGTAGCGAAGAACAAGCAGCCTCATCCGAAAATTACAGATGTGATACCTGAAGGTGTAGAGCACGTTATTCCACCGGATTTTGTGGATTTGCGAATCAAGTATGGGAGAACAGTTGTGTACGTCATGACACATTTCCTTCCGTTGTTGGGAGCAGACATGTGCGATCAGTTCCTGAACAATACTAACAACATCGATTGGATCAATGCCAATAATTTTGATCTGGTCGTTATAGACGCCCTCTTCAATGACTGTGCATACGGCCTTGCCTGGAAATGGAATGCGAAGACAGTAGTTTTCGGAACCACTCATGTTTTCGAGTGGTTCCCAGACACTTTTGGATTCTCTGATGAGAGCGCATCTATAGCTAGTATACATTTTGGGACCGATCTCCCACTAGGATTTTTCGGAAGAGTTAGGTCGGCGTTGACTCATCTATATTTTTACTTTAGCAAGGAGTTCAGATTCATTCCGAGAGTTGAAAGGACACTCAGAGAGAAGCTGAAAATGCCCGACATGCCCGAATTGAATGATTTAATTAAAAATACCAGTTTGGTGTTCCTAAATACTCATTTTAGCGAGGAACTGCCCCGAGCGTTGCCCCCCAACGTTATACCAATTGGGGGTATGCATGTATCCGAACAAGGTGAAGCCGCTTCCAGCAGAAATGGAGAAGTTTATAGACAGAGACTTCATATATGTGAGTTTTGGAAGTGAGGCAGACATTTCTAAATCTACTAGTCATGTTCGTGATATTCTCTTTACTGCTATGAGGAAGAGTAAGGGAAAATTCCTCTGGAGATGGATTGGAGAAAAACCAAAAGATATGCCAAATGTGTATTTTTCCAGTTGGATGCCTCAGCAGGACGTACTGGGTCATCCAAAATGTCGGGGATTTATTACTCATGGAGGTCTATTGAGCATGCAGGTAACTCCTTCCCGCGGGGAAGTTAATTTTACTATGAGAGTTACTCCCTCAAAACAAAATTTGAGTTTTGCTATTTCATATCTATAAATTAATTATAGGAAGCTGTGTCACATGCTGTTCCAATGATTGTGTTTCCAATATTTGTGAGTTTCTAAATAAATATTTTGAAATAATGCTTCACATTACAACTTTAACTTCATTTTTTATATAATACAAACTATATGAAATCTTGATGCATTATTTTAGGCGGAACAGGACTACAATGCGGAGAGGTTGCATCGAACTGGAAGAGGAATTCGGCTCGAACTTGGTACGCTAACACAAGAGGACTTGGACGGTGCCATTAATCGGTTATTGACTGACTCAAGGTATACTATTCAACCATTAATAAGAAGAGGTCAAGAGGTGTAATTACGTAATGGTTTAAATAAAATATATTTATCGTCATATTTAGTATGAGGGAGCAAATGAAGCAAACTTCAGTCAGGTTCAAAGACAGACAGGAGAAGCCCGTTGATACGGCGCTATGGTGGGTAAACTACATTTTGCGCCACGAAGACACAAGTTTCCTTCGCCCCCACGCCATTTCCTTGTCCTGGTTCCAGAGAAGACAACTTGACGTGTGGGCCTTTATTATGACCAGCTCCCTACTATTTCTATATTGTACAGGAAAACTTCTTAAGAAATTGGTTGGATTATGTTTTGGTAGGAAGAGTGTGGTTAGCGTATCTCAAGGAAAAAAGAGAAACTAGACTAATTGTAAGCATGAAAACGGATGCTGGAGAAATAAACAACGGTTTGCGTTTTCTGTGGAGTCAGTGAATATTTACTCTAACTACTGTACTTAAAAATTAAGATAACTTAATGTGTTCAGTTTCACTAAAGCAATAAGCCGAACCGAGATTTAGATTTTTTATGTAGTGTGCAATGTAAAAACATTAAAAGTTAAAAAAAAATCTATGTACTGTATGTTATCCCTTCCATTCATTCATGGTTCACTCATACTATACATTCCAGTTATTACAGGACTAAAAAATCAAAAAATTAATATAAAATAAAATCTTTAAATTTGCAATAAAGTATTTGAAATCACTAATAAAAGCAAAAATTTATTTTCAGAATCAATGGACATTTTTAAACCGCATTAAAATACGCACAAAATACATTCTTTATCATTTCACAGAACTATAACTATTTCATTCAGTTTAAAACTATGCTTGTTTTTATGTACTCGGTGCGCAATTAGAATTTTAGGAACTAGTGGGTTATACTAAACTATGAAGGAGAAGGAGGACGAATTACTGCTCAGCTACCTCCGCCGACGACGTCTTGACCCTCTTTTCTTGGGGTAGTTATCATCAGAAACAGCTGCGGATCCAATATGAGCGTTTTCTGTGTCAGATGTATCAGATGCTTGATTACGCCGACGCCTGAATTTGCTGTTCACCAAACTGTCTACAACTTCAGCTGGACCAGGGTCACTAAAGCCATCAGAGGGATCCGATTCACCGGTCTCGGGTTCTTCCACAATAGCTGTAAAGCAAGTCAGTAATTATTCATTCAAAACAAGTAAAAAGTTGAAAGCACATTTTTAAATAAGCAAATATAAATATCAACAAACTGGGGGCAGTTGGTGTGTTCAAGCTCCCTATCAGGAGTCCTCAGCCCCAGAGGGTTTGAAGCCACCACGTGGTATCCACTTGCCAGTGCAGAACGCATTTGATAGTTTACTGGAACCAGAGGTTTGATGTCCATCAGATACTCTTGTCCTGGCAGCTCAGGCTCAGTTTCATTTCCAGCAAGCATATTCATTCCAGTATCCCATATAATGGTTGGAATATGAAACCCAGTCTGGAAATATATTGACAGCATCATATCCATCAACGTACAATTTAATTCTCCAGCGTCATCGTCCCTGCTTGTCAATAGCTGTTGGCGTCCATCGGTTTTGCGACGCAGAATATGAGTGTCCAGGATACCTCGCCAGTTAATGGTTTTGCTGCATCGAAGATAAGTCATGTAGCAAGAGCTCATTGAGAACATTAAGAATCCAGTCTTTACGCCCAGCCAGAATAACTGGATGATAACCGACATTCCAAGGGACCAGAGGCTCCCAAATATGAAAGGTAGCATTAGAAATGCTACTATGATAAGTGCACCGGACTCCAGTTCTATTTGTCCCAACAGGTGAAGCAGATCTGGAACCATTTGAACACACCACCAGAATTTGCCACTGAGATCCATCACGCACTTTGTTGTAGTCACTAAAAAGGAAATGCCCAAAAATATTTGATCAAGCCACATTAATAATTAGGCAAACAAATTATTTATGTATGAATTGTACCATCTCTCAAATAAGTAGCCTTCTACTGTACATTACCTGTATGGAAACTGGAAAATAACTGCCTAATTGATAATCGTAACTGGGGAGAAAATGATCAATTTCACTTGCGACGACGATTAATTAACTTTTTGCAACGCTGCTGCACTTATGGTCTGTTGTTGAGTCTCGATCTCGATTTTTGATAGTTTCAATTTCAATAGCTTTAACAATGTCAAATGTCACATCACAGGAAAAGTAAGCCACAAGATGTGAGAAGTCAATAATGAACAACCAATGTGTACGCAAAACTTTTGAATTTTAGAACGAGTTGTTGAAATGCTATTATGAAATGCTATAGTGATTCGGAATTTTCTCTGCCTTTGAGCCCAACGAACACCTTGACGACGTTACAGGTCTCCAAATGGATTATGCAAGGCATGGTCACAGTAGATCATCCAGTTTCCAATCCAGCCTCCATTCCCTTCCATGACAAAATTGGCATATTAGAATACAAGAACTTATCGTTAATGCTGCTAACCTTCGCAAACGAATTGCATATAATTGCATATATATTATGCATATAAAGCGATGAATATGAAATTGAGATTGAGAGTCGACACGATTTTTTAATATGTTTTTTTTTACTTATTTACGAACTATTTTGGAAATCCGAACCCGAAGAATGGACATTTTCGTTTGAGAAAGCGTACAATGCGCAATGTACAAGGCCCGAAAATAATTTATTTTTATTTTTATTTGATTGCGGACACAAGTTAATTTCAATATCTATAGATGTAATAAGTACAAACCAACATCGACAATATGAAATGAAGCAAAATGTGAATATTTATAATAATATCGCCTAAGTTAAGTTGATGTGGTCCACATGTGTGTAATTATGCTAATTCGTTTTTTGTGGAGCTCCTTAAGTGCACTTATCTCTGGTTCCTTTCCCAAGACAAAAACTGTCAAAGTAGACGCGCTCATCTCGGAGTGCGCGAGCATCCTCTAGACTTCTGTAAACTCCCCATTTTGGTCTCACAAATTCCGCTCCTTTCCTCCATATGTCGATACGACTGTTGGTTAGTGCTAATAAAATCTGTCCATTGTCCAGTCTTGATAAAACAAGAGAGTATTTACCATTTCTTCCGTATGTCACTTCCTCTCTTGCGTGGATCCATTTTCCAGCATATTTCGACAGGTCGTCTGATTTCAATCGAACAAATCCCCCGTTTATGCCTTTATGAATTATTATGAGAATCTGCCGACTCGGTTGTTTTCGTTCATGTCCAACACTTATTGTGATTATCGGAGAGCCGCTGTCTCCTCCCTTAGCCTTTAGTTGATGTATATGGCAGAACTTGGAGGAAGTTTGAAAGTTTGAATCGAGACGGAAGTTCCAAGAGAATGTGACTGTTTCTCCGGTGAATCCACTCAAATCCCGAGGGGACGGACCGGCTGTTCGTATTTCAATTCGCTGTCGGTCCTTCTTCGTGCATGCGTCGTTGTCTGGAGTCACATGAATATGGAAGACGAAAACAGGCCGTTTAAGCTCTCGATCACGTTGCTGGGTAATATGAGGTCCAAATTTAGAGTGGGCGCAGTCGGGTGTTTCAACCACACGTCCTCCAAGAACTGAGTTGATCAAAGTGTATGTATCTGTACGCCCATCTGCCCTCAGCCATGTTTTTCCATGCACAGTTAACATGAGAAGTGCAAAAGTGGCAGCGCAGCAAGTTAATTTTATTTTCATTGCTTCAAAACTGAACTAACCAAGTGGGGTTACGCAAATGGCAACTGGAACAAAACTATGCTCAAGCTTCTTCAAACAATGCCAATTTTACATTAAGTTTCCTCGGAATTGTCTTTTCGTTGTCTTTTTTGTATGTATAAAATACATAACTGCAAAAATAATAATCAAAAGGAACTAACGGAAGTAGGTGTTTCAGTAATTGATGTTATCGAAAACCGTATGACTGATTATGAATTAATTGAGCATAATGTGATAAAAATTAGTCATTGGTCGACCGCATCCTGTCATGTAAGCAGTGAAAATTCTTAGGTTGGACTCATCCAATTTGACAGCAAAACGTAGACCATTTGAGATCAAGCATTTCAAATGCTGCATTTGTGAATATTGCAAAAGATAGATACAAATTAAAATGTGTTTCAGTTCAGCAGAAAGAACGTTTCAGCAGTCTCTGCTTTCCTTCCAATTTTCAATATAAGCAAGTAGACACCTATCTATGAATCGTCAGCAGATAGGTAAATCATCGAAAGAGTCAAAACAACCAAAGAGCCAAGCTCCCGTTTTATAGCCTTCTAAAGTTCTAAATGCGTCATGTCATAAGATTTGGAATGTGAGAATTCTTCTTTTGTGATTAGTCGTTGGTAGTAGGGGCATGGATACTAATAAAACGGTCGTCTGATTGGCTTGCTTCAGATTTGTCATAAAATACGATGCAAAGAAAACATTATCTTCTTTTTACAGAAAATTGCAAGTACATATTCCTTTGGCGCGACATTTATCGTTGAAATAACAACTTGTTTTTCATTTTTTATTGTGCATAGCCTACTCACTCCGGAAGCATTAGAAATTTTATGACATAGATATGCCAATCAAAAATAATGCAGTTGTAAGAGTTGTGGTTCAGTTGTGATCTGACTCGACAGTGACAAGACAGTACTACAGTTCACTATTTTAATTATTCTGGTAACTAGTAGCAGATTTCACACCTTCTTTTTGCATTAACTTGGGTAAGTCATTTTTTGTTATGAATCTCTACTATCAAAACTTTTACCAATCTAGATATGTCTTGATTTCTTGGGAAAAAATTATATTTACTTTACATCCTTGAGTTACTTTAGGGATCGCAGAGTAAACTACAATGAACAGGATTACGTTTTTTCGCTGCTTTGGGCTCCTTCTGATTCTTCTCATGCTTAGCTCTTTGGTAAGGTGTTAATAATGCTTTCCGGCCTGATCTTAGATTTATACAATTCGTTAAAACCGGCCCCCTGCCAGGAACACTAAAATGTTTTTGCATTCCACTGGTTACATTTTTCTAGGGGTCAGCCACTCACAAGTGGAAATTATTTGCGAACATGGTAAGCGGCAAAAAGGCTTCAAATTGAGACTAATGATTTTTTTTACTAAAACCACCAACTGGAAAAGATGCATATTGTGCTTAATCCCTGATCAAATAATATCCTGTTTCTAAATGCTTAGTCACATGAAAGTCTCACAATTAAAAATGATTCATAAAAATATAAATTAGACTTGTTGCTAAAATAATGTATTTTTTGTTTTATTGAAATGAAAAGCAGTCTGTCATGTACAGTGTACAATTATGTCGAATAAAACAAACTGATGTTGACAGGTACTAATTCATGGTACAAGCTTTAAAATTATTACTCTTTACGTACACTTATCACTGGTTCCCTTTCCGAGACAGAAATTGTCAAAATAGACATGCTCATCTCGGAGCGCACTAGCCTCCTCCAGACTTCTGTAAATTCCCCATTTTGGTCTTACAAATTCAGCCCCATTTCGCCACGTATCGATACTACTGTTTGATACTGTCATCAGAGCCTGCCCATTATCCAGTCTTGATAAGACAAGGGAGAATTTGCCATTTCTTCCGTACGTCAGTTCTTCCTTTGCATGGATCCATTTTCCCGCAAATTTTGGTAGGTCATCTGTTTTCAGTCGGGTAGTGACACCGTCGCGTCCAACGTGGATAATTTCGAGAATTTGACCGCTTGATCGCTTCCGGGGAGTTATCGTGATTATCGGAGAGCCATCATTTCCCCCTCCGCTTGCCTTTATTTGATGTATGTGACAAAACTTAGAGGAAGCTTGAAACTGCGAATTAAGGCGGAAGTCCCAAGAGAAGGTAACTGTTTCCCCTTCAAATCCTTTTAGCTCTCGGGGAGAAGGGCCGTACGTTTTTATTTCCACTCGTTGTCGATCGTCCTTTGTGCATGCGTCGTTGTCTGGAGTTACATGGATGTGGAAGGCAAAAATGGAGCGGTTAACTTCACTGTTCATCTGTTGTGTAATATGAGGTCCGTAATTACGATGGGCACAGTCGGGCGTTTCAACGGCAGTTCCTCCTAAAACAGAGTTAATCAAAGTGTATGTATCTGTACGGCCATCTGCCCTCAGCCAGGTTTTTCCGTTAGCAGCTACCACGGAGAGGAGAATAGCAGCAGCGCAGGCAGTAAGTTTCCCGTACATTGTGTCAAAACAAAAATTAAAATTACCGACAAGTGCGAAAAGAGTTGACGAACTGAATTCATTTCATTGCCGCTTAGCTATATACTTATATAGGTAGGTATGTATGATTTATGTAACCATAATTTATCCAGCCTTTTCAATAGCCAGCTGCTGCTCTAATTTTCATTCAGATTCAGAAAAATACGAAACTAGTTAATACAGTATCCATATAGCTGAAATTGATATATCTACATTTACGATATATAGGAAGGAGAATATCTTTATGCTTTTAATTAAATGGAATTGAATTGCTATGTAGCTCTAAAAGTACTCAGGTATCACACAGCATCATGTTTTCCCATAATGTTGATCCAGCACATATCGTGTTAAGTGGATGTTCACGAAATTATTACTAATGTAACGACTACACTGTAAATGTTCGCACATACATACTTTACCTTGTATTACCTAGTAAGGTAAGGAGCATCAGTTGTTTTCCCAGAATTGAGCATAAATCAATTTTTATCATGTTCACGCGCAACACCCGATCCATTTGTTTGTTTGCTTTTAGCACTAAATCCTGGTTTACCTAAGCAAAAAGTGCCTGGAATTCCAAGTAATTAGCTATGACTAGTTAGTCAATCTCTAAAAAATTGACTCCGTAGACAAGTATTGCAAAGTTTTAACCAAAAAATGGTTGAGCACTTCCACTGAATATTTGTACGCACGTAGCAAAACAGGGAAGAGGAAGCGCTAATCTCATGTCCATGGAGGCCGAGGTAAACTTTGCCAGAAGAAACTGGTGAAATTAGCAAACATACTGCGTTGATGCCATTCATGAAGATACTACGTCGACTACATCCATAAAAACATAAATTTTATACAACCCGAATCCAATTTGCGTCGAATTTTAAATATTTAAATTCCCATATTGCAGTTGTTTGCGTACATCATAATAAATCATATAACTTATTCAGTCATGTTTTTTATAGATTTTGCAACAAAAGTTTTGCATTTCTTCTTGATGTTTATATTAGTAATCAATCATTTTACTTTGATTCGAGCCTTTCGACATGCAATTACGGAAATAATGAACAAAAAAGTGTCCTACAATATCTGTTATCGAAAATTGTATTCGACTGATCATAACTAATTGATTGAGCAAGGTGTAAAAAGACAAACACTGATAAATCTAAAAGACTCACCAGTTTACCTGCATCCTCTAATTGCATCGCTGCCAATATAAATTCCGAAGTTTGCGTGTTTACCCAATTTGAAAACGAGATAATTGCATTTTTTTCGAAAATGTAACCATTACTTCATTTTTGATCTGTCACTTTATTACTCCATCCTGGAAGCAATTACATTAACTGACTGAAAAGAGGAGAAAAGTGGAACAGCCAGTTTAGTTTTCTTCATGTCATGACTAGCCCCGTCGTAATTTAGATATCATTTTCTCTTCAAAAATTAGCATAGACTCACATGCAATAGCCAAAACATAGCGTGATCTGTAATTATAACTGGCCCAATTCGAATTTTAAAAAATCTATTTGCCACAAGTCCACCTAATACAATAACACTTGTTACCATTTAACAATTATTAGAACAATGCCTGTGGGCTCATCAAAGCAAACTTGGGTAGGTATTTTTAGCTTACTTGTCCACTATGCTAAATTATCACAATTACCGGTGAAGTAACGAAAGAAAATGTTCTAGAAATGTCCTGACGCAGCTACTTTTTAGAAGTATTTTTAGCATCATTTCGTTTTGTATAAATCCTCTCGTCTCCTATATTCAGATACATATTATTAGAATTCGAATGAGGCTAACTTTGAAACGATTGACATAATGTGTATCCAATTATAATACATAGTTCGTTACTCTTCTTGGACAGTGGTCCGTTAGTGTAATTACATAAAATGCGGCACGTGCACTAAATCAAATACTAAATCAAATAATATTATTGTTTTTGCTTATGTATTCACGTGCTAACTTCACGGGTGGTAAAAGGGATAGGTTCTATCGCGCATTTTCTATACCTTTTGTAATCGCGTCTACATCACACCGTCGTCATTAGTCATTCATTCAATCCAATTCAGGTTGGTGCGATATCAACGTAAGAATTCTCAAATCAGTCAAAATCCTGCTTTGGACACTTTTCACCTCTAAAAATGTCTCTGTTCTCGTTTTCTTATCAAGGAAATTTCATAACTGGGGTGTCAACATGCAATTTTACCACAATACTTATGTCACTGCAACTGTAATTAATTTGCAAGTGCGATTAAAATGGCACAACAGTCCCACAAATTATTCCTGTGTTGCTTACATCACTGCAACGAATCTGGGTCCACAGAGTGCATAAACTTTTACAAAATTTGAGACCAAGATCGCCAAATATAAAGTACAGAATGACTGAACCATGCCATACATATTAATAGGCAAGCCTTAATGCATTTTTCTGCTTAGCCAAATCATTTAATTAAATTATTCCTTTCAAGAGCGTCCTCCACAAGTCTGAATTGATCATTATTATAATTGCTAAAATACTGGTTACATTCAGTCAGAAAGTAAAAAGTGAAGCTGCCCAGTCATCTCATTAAGCTTGTCGCGGCTCATCATTACAACGCGTAGTAAGTGATTGTCATCACTAGGAATGTGTGACTTTACAAGCCACAGAGTCACAACAAATTTTCGTTTTTATTATATGCCCCACAGTATAATTTACCAATTAAGAAGATAGAGGAGGCTAAGCCAGTTAATTGGTAATTAATTGAAGCTAGTTTGATTTGGCATGTCGTCGTCTTCTTCCTCTCTGCAAGGAGTACCAAAGTGTCACGTATTTATCGCACAAATAAACTTTGGCTGTAACTGCTCACGCACAGTGATGCAGTGTCATCCTACTGTTGCCTTTGTCCATGGGATACCATTTCAGATTTCATTCTGCGTAGTTAACCGTGAGCAGAAACGTAGGGCACGCATCAAACAGAAAACAATTTCATGACTTTTTAAAAGGTGAACACAACAAGAAACTTGGCTGTGGCTGCCCAAAACTGCCATTAACATTCTCAAACTGTAGCAAAGTGATGGTAAATCGACAGGGGGCTTCGTTCCCCAAAAGACATCAGACATTTTGATTGATGTCTCTGCTACTAACGGCTATTTTTATTGCCAGCATTTTAGAACGAGACATGAATACTTTGTAAGGGTGGATGACTGTCTGGGTAACTTGAGACTGTGATGACAAAACCAAGTGCGCTCTAAAAACTTTTTTTTTGATTAGCTGCCATTGACATTTAAAGACAAAGTCATGGGGAGGAGGTACTCTGACTTTAGTGAAAAGTAGGGTGATCTCATAAGTAGGCTGGTAGTGGTAAACTTGTAGCATATTAAATGAAGTTCTATTTAAATTTTTTATTAGCATTTATGAACACTAAAATGGATCCAACTTGGTGTTAAGGTTTGATCGACAGAGTGGCAATTAATCTAGATACAGTAAAACAATTTAAAATGGGCTCTGCAGATATTTGTCTATCTCAACTAAAAGGCAATAATGCTTTGTCCCAATTCCAGCGGTTTTGCGAAATTGCACTTTCTTGCCATAAAAATATGGAGAGAATGACAGAAAACGAATGGTCTACCCAATTCATTTCAATATCAAATTGTCACTTAATGGTCCATTTAAAAATACCTTTTACTCAAAATGAAGCCTCAAATAACATTCTCCTTTGCCAAAATAAAATACACTTTAGCGAATTGATAAAAATGTGCATTAATAAAACAGCAATAAAAGGTTTATGAATTAACTTAATATGATAATGTCTCATTCTACATTAGAGGCTGTTTTTCCCAAAAATCGATTTTTTGTAACCAGTCACCCCAATCATGAATTGATTTGTAACGTATTGACTCTTCACTTCACGAATAATCCTAAATAATAAACAACTTTACGATGACAAAATGAATTTGAAAAGGTATGGCATTAGTGTCAATCTTATTTGGGTAATTCTATCTTCTGCAGGCGGCACATGCTATGAAAAGGAGAGAACGCAAGTTTGATGGCGCAACGTATATGTTTATTCGACTATACACGAGAAAAAAAATTTCCTCTGATGCGATCATTCCTTATAATACCCTGTCCGATCACTTCTTCCCCAATAAGTCAATATCAATTGGAGAAATTTTGTTTCATAGTGTGGCTTATAATCCCCTTACAACTGGTATTAAATTATATACTTAGGTAACTAGAGGCAGAGGGCTTTCTTTGTGATTGTGAGTCGCTCGAATTATATGCAGCTACATGCATCTTAGACACGAGGCGTCCGACAATTTGAAAGTCTTACATTACAAAGCCGCAAAGTATTAATTTCACCTTGCCCGTCAGACGTCAGAGTAGAAAAAGATCTTCAGCCTTAGTGCAGCTCTAGTAGTGCCAACTGCCAATCTCTCCCCACCTCATCCTATATAATCGGATTGAGATCATCAGTCTCTCGAAGCACATAAAGTTTTGTCACTTTGCGTCTATTTCTTCTATAGAAGGTCACTCATCACATCAACATAAAAAACGAAAGCTTGTACCTGTTGAGAGGAACCTGAAGCAGAACATTTTGGTGATGTAGGTATACATGACACCACAATACCAACAAGACAAGTTCAGTTGACATGTTGAGCGCTTCACATAGCAATGAAATGATGCATACCAAACAATTGACAACAATAAAATAGCCCCGTTCAATTCAGGTGGTTTCAAGTTTTTTGCCATCTTGCCACCTCAAATAAGCATCAATATAATGCGCTGCACTAATAAGCTTCCCTCTTGCTAATTTGCATACCATAAAGAAACGTCTATATTATCGTCCGCTCTGCTAATTTAATATTTTTCGGCAAAATATAGAGCTCCAATTTGCAGCATGCGTGTAAGTAGTAAGTAAGTAGGTAAATATAACAATTGCAAGGACTAGAGAAGTGAAGATAGCCAAAAATGTCCCGCTGCTCCAAAGAGCAATGTCATCCCTTCAGGATATTTATGACCACTTTGGCTTGACAGTTTACATAACTCAAAAACGTTGCTAGAGATCGCGAGGATGACCTTCCCTTTGTGGATCTTTCTTGCAGATGTGTGGAATTAAAAAAAAAAGTGAGATGAGTGGCATAATTCGATATCAAAGCATATCATCACCGTTTAGTATCTCAGCTCTAGACAATCAACAAATGACAATAAAAAAAGATAAAAAACTATGAAAACGTATAATATTCTGTATCAATCGTCCACGTAATCAATCACTTCGCAGCGCTCAGTTTTTGGTGTCTGGCTGCAGTAAAAAAAATCATTTTTAGCCTCGTACGGGATATAATGGTGCCCGCACCTTTTCAGTGATATTGTATAACAGTTGGCAACAAAAGTCATCCTTATCAGGGACACTCCAACAGTTGTGCATTTAAAAATGCAGATATTGCAAGGAATTCTTTAAGCAATGAGTGGACTATCAGCAGGCAGAGTGAAAAAATGAGAAAAATTGACATGAAGTAATGACAAACGACCCATTTGTTCTCCGCTACCGTACTTGACTTTTGAGGAGAAGACGGCTTTTTAAGGAAGTGCTCTGATTCTTACACCCTCCATGGTGCAGTGCTAGCTACAAATTATGAAATTTTATGACGGCATCCGCATATGATATCAGCAGTCAGTGTCAAAAGAGGTCCTTTCTGCGCCGAGACAATAAAAGCTGAAAATATCGCCATTTTTGCTTCTGTTTTTTTAGTCAATTTGATAATTGCCATCTTCCAAAAAGCTTGAGCGCCTTACCTTGACGCTTCTAAACAATGCGAGTATTGACTATTATAGTTCACAAAGACTCCCTATCCTCCTCTACTCTCTGGTGACTCTGTAATCAGATCAGTTTCGAGCATAGTGATCGCTTATGCAAATGGGAGGGAGTAGGTGCCACACAGGAAAAATGGTGTGTAATTTTTAAGAGTTCAACTTTTATTTTATTACTATTATGTTTCAGCTTGGTGCAGCGATTTTCTTCCTCTCCGCACCACTCTTTTACTTGGGAGGAAGATGAAGGTGAGGAGTGCACACACCTTTTTCACTTCTACAAAAGATCAATGCCAACGAGAGCGCTGAGTGAGGAGCAGGCTTGACTTGATATGATTCCATTTTTTAGTCGTTCCAATGAATAATGGCTGCAGTTGGTAGTGGGACCGCTAGTTGGTCTCCTTAATTCCTCATTCCAAAACAGTTTTTTGCATTTAATTGATAAAAAATAAGAAACACGCGATGATTGTTTACCAGTGCGCTGATGTGACTGATGCTTACTGCTTGGTCCAGTTTGCTCTTGTTCGACTGTCCAAATGGACAGTATCCACAGGCAATAACGTTTAGGACATGTAATAATAAATGCTATAATGCTAATTTGTGACCCGTTGTTGGACACACGTACCTCATCCGGTCTGCGTGATCCCTGCGTGACTTTTGCGAAGAAGGCGTTTACCTCCGTCACTGTACATTTGATGAGAGGTGGGAAATCGCTACGAAGCAGACTGCAATCACTCATTATCCGTATAAATATTCATGATCAGTTATGCTTGCATTCAATTACAATGAAAAATGCGTCAATTTGTAAGGAAAAGCCTTTAAGGTCTCTGCTGCAATCATGCTACTGGATATTTGCATACAATAACAGCCAAAAATTCTACAATGCAAGCAGAATGATGGATTACCAAATTATCTCAAATTGCACCGGCTGAATTGAATTTTTAGCTACATCAAACAATCAATTTTTAGACCCTGATCGCGTCAGATTGCTAAAATTAAGTTTGATGATGGAGCCTGTCCACTAATGGCAGTCATTTCAGAAGACGATTAAGCACACTACTTCAATAAGTATGAAATTCCTGTACTACCTTATATCAATACGAAACTTATCAGGATATACGAACCTTATTTTTGGCACACGTTTCGACATTCCTCGCAATCCTAAGAGGAAAGCCAAAGTGAAGACGAAAATTTAATAGGTAGCTGCGCCTACAAATTATTTCAACTGCAGTTGTCCTTATCAGAAGAGGAGGGTTTGGTAGAATATACGCTTAACTTTATTGCACTGTTTGAAATTCTCCACAGGACTGCGTCAATAATAGCGAGAAAAGTAACGGTAACGCGAGCGCTGTCGAATTCTCAACATTTACAAAAATGCGTTTGATGAGCGTTACGAAATCCTGATACATTCTAAATATTTCTGTCTCTTTTAATCTTTTGAAGATAATAATAATGTTGTGATCTTGTGAGGAACATGCGCACAATCCCAAATTCTCAGAATTTATCGCCTGTTTACGTCGTGACTTTTTAACCCTTTCCCAGTTGACAATATTTTTCTAGTTTGTACGTGAACTTTCAAAAAATGTCAAACAGAAATGAACTCGCTCACTCTCGAATAAGTCAATCTTTTGTACGAAATTTACGAGTTCAGCAAGAAAATCGAGAGCAAATAATATAAACGAGCTGAGCCGGCCATAAATGAGTCATACCTAATCTAATCAGCTCGTCACTTGTATAAAGTGAGACACTTTACAATACCTACATGCAAGATGGAAACGTTACGCAATTCGAAACAATCCATTTATGATATTTTTTTTCTATCCTCTCCCTCCATAAAAATATTTAATTAAGTGTTTGAAATTTAGATTTAGTGTTGGTCCACGATTACTGCCCTTTTCAAGCAGTAAACTGGCGGGGCGCCTTCACTAAACCCAAATCGCTTAGCTAACACTCACTCACCATCCTCAAACGAAGCTGAATATAGTCCCAAAAACATGCAATTATTTACAATTAGCTCAAAAACAGGATGGTGCAGCCAGAAAAGGGAAAGTGAATCGTATCTCCCCAGTTTTAAGTGATGACGACTTGTCTCCTCATTCTATAAACAACTCATTTAGCTCATCAGCAGAATGAATATCATGTAATGAGGTAATTTGGTGGGAGTAATGCTGCTATTTACTATAGTTGCTGGATTCATTAACTTTTGCACGGTTGACGGTGTAGCGTGCGCTAAACTCAAAAAAAAAACTTATGAATTACACTGATTATTCTTATTCGTAACCTATTTTTAAATAATGGTAGTTTACCCGATTTTCCAAAATGTCATTTATCATATCACGAAAGACAAAAGCGAACAGGATTGCTTCTGTGCGAGGAAAAAATATGCTTGATCAAATGTAGTTCGCTGTCGACAGCTTTAAAGCGGAAATTATCGACTTTGTTTTTTGGCTATAAGAAACTCTGCAGAAATAATGGCATGAGCAAACGTAAAATCAAACATTTTTTTATCAATGAATGAATGTCGACATTGTCATCATCGGTACTTTTCGTAGAAAGAGAGGAGTGAAGTAAAATGCATGTAAAGTGAAGATAAATGGCCACTTTACTGTGAGCATTTTTTATTCATTATGTGATAGCTGCTGGGTGGGGCTCACTAAATCTTTTTACTAGTGTGAAGAGTTACCTGTGAGCATTCTTACTTGCCTGATAGCTTACAGCATTTTTGGTGGTAAGTTGATAAGGTAGATGGAGAAGAAGAGAGACGAGGGAGGCATAATGAACTAATGGAGAGTGAACGGAGAGGCATAGATCAAGTCTTCTACCGTTACAATAGCGCTTACCCGAGGCCACTTTTCATGATTAATGATACATTTTCAGTCTGTTAGCTTTGAGAATCCCTTCATCTCATATCAAATTTATAGAATTGAGGAAAAATGATGGAAATTTGTGTAAAATGTACAATCGCTTTCAATTAAGTTAGGTATTTAGTAGTTGAATAAATTTTTTCTGTAAACTACAAATTTAGAAAAAATGCAGTATTCAAAAACGACTAACATCTCAACAAATACTTTTTTGGTTAAGTTAACTTTCATGTAAAACATAGCTTCTTATCTGGTGTCATTGTCACTCCTGATAGGAACGCGATAAGCACACAAAGAAGTTCAGAGCGAAAAGTTAAAGTGAGCAAATCAGGAATTTTAGTAGTTTATTACTCAATAGTTAAGACCAAAATTTATCTTTCTTCATTCCATTTCTAATCTAATCTGACTTTTGACTGAAATAGGTAACAAGATTTTTGTTTTTTTTGTTAGTTATTATGTCTTATCGTGGCAAATCTTTTTAGTCACCCTGAGCATGGTTAAATCCATTTCCATTGAAGTTCAATTTCCTACTTGTATCACTTAATATTTTAGATGACAATGGCAATGGCAAGGTGACTCACTTTCCTTTGCGACTTCTTTCAGCAGCCAACAATGGAACCAGAGTGAACGATGAGCGATTATTTGTTGTTTGTTGTCATCTCCCTCCCTGTTGGCTTCCTGTGAACGGAATCATCTGTACCTGTTCTGCACGAACTATGCATATTCAAGCAACCGATCAGAAAACTGCTAACATGGCTTTAGGTAATAATGAGGCAATCAAAATTCCTCGTTAAACTTACCAGTCTTCTCATTAGCATACCTAATTATGTTATTTCACGCAGCATCTCTATAAATAAAAGAGTCAAAACAGAGCTTGCTCTCCGTTCTCGAACTGTCCAAAGAACGAAAGCCAATTAACCTGAATCACACCAGTGTAGAAAACACTGTGGAAGCTTAATTGTCACTTATCTTCATTAAACTTGATGAAGAAAAGATACTTTACAATGGAAAGATACGTAACAATATTGCTCAAATCAAAGCAGCTTTTGCTCTTGCTCTAAGATAATGTCTTTTAACGGTCGGTCGGATAAAGATCTATAAAAGTAATGTAAGCGCAGGGGCATCATCCCACATAAATTAGCGATTCCCTTGAGCAGTGCCAAAAATAAGAGTGGATCCATCCACATCCTCTAAGTCGAAAGCAATTTAATCGTTAATAAAATATGTCATATTTTAGTATACTACACACATAAAATAAACTCGTTAAAAAGAATCTCGTTTGGAAATATTTTTATGGGCTCCACCTAACGGAACTTCTTTTCCGCACAGTATTCCAATTTTAGACAGGCGGATAGTCAAACATTTAACCACCGGAAATGTACATAACGGATGTGACAAGACGTTAGACAATTAGAACAAAAGTAAACTTAAGTTAATAAAACCAGATTATTTTATCGCTCCATTCCAAAACAAATTTAATGTGGAATCGAACTGGAGTGGCCGGATCATTAAGCGAAACTGCTTGCTCACCCTTCAGTCTATCTTGCGTGGGTTTCCCTCGCTCCTCGGCTCCTCCGTTGTAAGAAACATTTTGGGCTGACCCATTGTGCATCTCTCTCTCTCAACGACTGCACTAAAGATGGTCGTTAACGTTCAAGAAATTCCTTTGAGGAAAAAAATGCGAGTAATTTCTACTTTCAATTCTGGTACTCATAAGAAGATTAATGGACGTTTGCGGATAGCATGAGATATGCTGCCCATACAGAGAAAAACAGGCGATTAGTATGAAAATAGGAGCGATTAAAAGAGAAGTGTCTTGTGATAGTTGCCTA
The DNA here is from genome assembly GCA_027744115.1 of Acrocyrtus sp. NNG-2020. Classification (NCBI taxonomy): domain Eukaryota; kingdom Metazoa; phylum Arthropoda; class Collembola; order Entomobryomorpha; family Entomobryidae; genus Acrocyrtus; species Acrocyrtus sp. NNG-2020. The sequence goes on from JAHZND010001130.1 coordinate 21,598, forward strand.
TTGTTTAAAGGTATGAAAAATGAAGGTCTACTGGCTTCTCGCACAGAGCCTCGCGCGATGATCACTGCTTGGGTGATGTCTATAACGCGATCATTTCGATGATGGTGCTGAGGCATGAATAATGCAGAACGATAGTGCAACATACCTTTGCAAATACAGCCACCTACTTTGGTACCCTTTTCAGTGGCTACTGCACTGATTGTTGACAATAAATGCGACGCATTTGCTGAACATGTGTAGCAATTACTATATCATGACTTCCCATCTCCTTTATTGAGGGCTGGAGGAGACAAAACTATAAGAGGGTGAAGGATGAACGGTTAGTCCACTCAGTTTGCTTGGGGATGCGCTCCAAGTCCAATTAATGATCTAGCGGGAAACTATCGCAGCGAATTAGAGCACATCAAATCAAAATTTTCCAGTCCGTAATTTTACTTTATCTTGAAACTATCGTTTGGGTGAGTGTGGGTGAAAAATGCAGGTGGCAACGTTAGTGGTCGTGAGTGTGTTGGTGCTTGGTGTAAATGGTGGAGCTGTGTTGAGGAGCGCGGAGCCGGTGGATTTGGACAGACAAGCTGCATATGCTGCTCCAGCTCCTCAACCTGTAAGCTACGCTATTCCAGCTCCTCATCCTGTGAGCTACGCTATTCCAGCTCCAGTAGCTCCAGTGGCTCCTATTGCCCCAGCTATCGCTGCTCTCCCACCTTTGGGCTCCCATCGCCCTGTGATTGGCATTCAGCAGCATCCCATCGCAATTGCTAGAACCACCTATTCAAGTCATTCAACAAAGGCCTGTCGTCCACCCTATTGTTATACAACAACAGCAAAGACCTGTCGTTGTCCAGCCACCAACCTTACCCCAATTCCCAATTGTTCCAGTTGCTCATCCCCAACCCCAACCCCAACCACAGCCACAACCACAACCACCCCAGCAACCACGTCCACAACCCCCAGCCCCAGTTATTGAACCTGTTGAGGATCCAATCTTTGATGAAGTAGGTGCTGTTGAAATCGAAGCTGACGAACCCTCCCAACCTCCTCCACCACCACCTCAACAACCCATTCAGCTCCCACCTGCTCCTGTTCAAATCCCACAACTTCCCCCAGCGCCCGTTCAACTTCCTCAGTTGCCACCCCCACAGGCTCCACAACAACCACCACAACCCCCTCAAGCACCAGTCCAGCTTCCACAGTTTCCCCCTCCCGCTGCTCAACAGCCAGTGTCCAGGCCACCACCAAATCAACAATTTGATGATAACATCGAGGATGCTATTGAAATCTCTGCTGACACTCGCAGAGCCGCTTTGAGATCCGCTGGACCTTCTGCTGATGGCTCCTCCTTCACCTTCTCCTCCAGCCGCGGAAACCAATTTAACTTTAGGGTTGCCGTGTAGGGCGTTCACATTGTTATACTCAAACTGCGTTTTAAATAGATTTAGATGCACTTATTTTTTTATACCACCCGTTGTTGTGACATAATGTGTGCCTGCATAGACTGAATGCAACATGCAAATCCAGTTGCGTAATACCTTTTTAAATAGTAGCTTTTAACAATGTTCGTTTTTTGTTTTGATGGTGTACGTTTTATTAATAAATAAATAATAAGCCGCCAACTAAAATTACATATGTACCTGTATGAAAATTACTTTCATCATTTAGCCTAGCCCATTGCATGAAACTGTAGAAGTAGCCCCTGCAACCTTGCCATACCTTTGACAATCAATTTAGTACGATACTTTTTTTATTGCTCACTTTGCTAACTCCCACTGGAAGGCTTCCAGCAACTTGTTTGTAGGAGTGGAGCTGAAGTTGCTTCAAGGTGGAAGGTGGTAAGCGAGAAATCTAGAATATAAGTGGCACCAGCACGCTGAACATACTGTGGCTGCTTTTTTCTATTTCACATGCAAAAAATCGTAACCAGACTAATAAAAAATAGCAAAATGCCTAATTCTAGTCAGGTTTCTGTCCCTGGCATTTTTTCCGTTATCGCAGAATATCATACCTATAATTCAGCGCAGCTCAAATTTACGGTTATTGCCAATGACTCAATGAATATATGAAAGCATGACTAGCTCACAATGTCAGATTATTTTTAGCAGAATAATGTGTGATCTGGAGGCATAAATATGATCAAGGTCAGGTATAAGTGCCTTTATCAGTACCCTACGTAACACATTTGGACTTCAGTCCCGAGGGTTCTTCCCATTACAACATCGCCTGTCACTAAATGAGAATTCTCGTCTTTCCTATGCTTTTGCAGGAAACACACAGCGTTATTGCGATACATAAAGATTAAACTGCTTGAAGTATTAACTGATCAAATTCCTTCAATTCTCAACTAGCAATTTCAGAGTGAATAATCCCGGATCGCCATAATATAGAGACATATTATTATGATGTCTTGCTCAGTTTTGGTGTGCATGCAATATAGTACCAACCAGGCATAGGTGGATAAGGAATGATACGAGATTATTGCAGACACACAGCGACTATCATATTACGAGCATGTAATTCTTACTCTTAAACTTATGGCTGCTTCATGTGTTGTCTACGAAATTCACATTTATTTAAACTGCATTTCATTTCATAATAGTTATGTGTTTTCCACAAATAGATTTAAAATGTATAGTACACACGTTTTCCTTTGTTAAAACCTGATTTGGATATTATCCTTTTCGAACTAAAAAGATTGTCATTTAATTTTTCCTGCTGATTAATTAAATTCCAGAATGGATGCTACTTCTAGATTTCTGGACAATTTTTCTGGCTTTTAGACAACACGTAGCATCGAAACCTTTGGCTTGATGAGCCCAAACGGAAGAATTTAGACGGAAACAACTCCGGGTGGAGTCAGAAGACTTTGACGTTCCATGTAATAACTCATCAAACAACATAGCATATTCATGCCGAATTGTGGACCCTATTTTGAAGTTTGTCTTTTTGATTTCTAAAAGGTATCAAGTAATAAGTTTAGTAGCATCTTAAATCTTGGTCTTGCAACCTGAACTTGACGCGTCGTATATGGTTTTTATTTTTTTTAGATATGAATGAACTTTGGGGATGAGTACACTAGAAATGCAGGTTACCTGACCCCAGCAATGAATGCTATCGTTATGTTGCTCGCAGTCGCAATAGGAAATTAATACGCAACGCAACACCACAAAACAGCAAGCATAGCAGTACTGCTGAGATTTTGTTTACCTATGCGAATACCTTGGCTTAGAAGACACAGACAAGCTTAACTTGCGGATGGAAAGTGATTCTCAGCAGCAATTAAACAAACTTTTATTATTTTTTTATTTTTTATTTTTACAAACTTCGAGTTTCAAATTGTAGTATGCGGAGTGCGGACAGCATCTCGCGTCTCCCCAAGTAAGTCCCCAAACAGAAACATTTTAGTCTAATGGAACAGTTTTAGTTTCTATTCGGGCAGCCATTTTATGGGAATGTTTAAATGCGTAGGTAGGTAGGTACTTTTACTGTTCCCCGTCATTCGAATGCTGTCATACTCCTTCCTAGAAGATTTGTTTTTTATTTTTCACATCCCAGGTCCCTGGTATTATGTATTCTGGTATCGATATCTCAAATTGAAGCTGATGAGATAATGTTTCCTATAGTAATACTTCTAGATAGATGCAAAAAGGCTTATTATCAACCTTATCAACCGGTTTACTTGGTCGACAGGAAGAGAATTTAGTCAACTTGTAAACAAAATGACTTTTCCTACGATATGTGTGTAAAGGCTGTTTTAGAACATGATGCCAATCGATATACCCATTTCACTTCACAGGTCATTCACGTAGCCAGTTTGCATATTATGCATGTTCAATAAGACTCGGCTCCTGTTGGAAACTGTCATCAATCCAGCTTCAAACTTCCAAGAATTTCTTACGTCATCGCCGTTGTTCCGTAGCATTATGGAAACGATGATGGATATGGATGCAATAAGAAATGAATGGATACACAGAAATGAAGCCAAGTTAACAATAAGTTTAGATGATAAACCTTTTTTGATCATGACATACCTATCTTAGTCTCTCATCCAGCTCTATACACTATATGCATCACTTAACTTATTAACTTATCTTTCTTATCGTTCATTTTATCTATTAAACATTTATCACCCATTTAGCTTTAGTCGCTTGCTAACCGTATAATGTTTACCTATGCAATATACGAGTGTTGCAAGTACACCAAGACCAGTAAACTATTCATGAAACTTCCATGGGTATTCATATTCACGCCAAAATGATTCCTGATCTAATGTACCTACTTAATCTAATCAAACAATTTCATTACAGGCATTATGTACAGATTAATTAATAATTAGTTTATACACCTGGATCCTGACGTTAGATTTGATTTCTCGCTTATGTCTATAGTGCATCTGCTGTTGTAAGTGCTCCAGGGAACTGATGGAATAATGAATAATGTTTTTTCCAGTATTGTCACCGTCAATTCAAGCTGGAAATCATAAGCATTCCCCATTTAGCGTGCGTTAAAACTCTACAACGTGAAACGTTATTTGTTCTGAATTTTAGCTGGCCACCTTCGTGTTTGAGAGGAACAGAGGAAGAGAACTGTAGGACGTGTGGGCGTAGATAAACTAAACAAGTCCAGTCCCAGGATGAATGACTGGGCTAAGTGGATGAGATAAGATAAAAATGGCTACTTCGACATCGACTATTATTTTCGTTTTTGTAGTTTTTATTTGTGCATGTTATGCATATGCAAAGCAAGCACAGCAAGATTTGAACCTGCGCTTGTCTTCATTCATACCAATCACTTCCACAGTGGAAGTTCCACTTATTGTCCGTTTTAGTGTATGAATATGAATAGAACGTAGTAAAAAGGAGAAAAATCTCGTTATTCTCGTTGCTGGTTTATCTAGAGTTCGTCGGTGGAAGACCTTGGCATCGCTATCATCGCGCACTAGACAGATTTTCTTTACTGTCATCTTTATGAAAATCTGCCTTCTGCATTCTGCGCTGGACATGTCAGCTGGCTATGGTTAATTTTGAAATTGTGGCTGGCATGTAGTAAACAAACTTCATAGTGTTAGTGGTAGAATAGATTGCGGCTTGCTCCAGAAGTAGAGTTTATTTTTGCAGCTGGAGCCCCATTCTAGGAGAGAGATTGTAATTACGAATTGGCAACTGACTGATGTGACTGATCGGCATCAGTGACTGACTGATGGGGAGTTAATATTAAATTAGTTAAATTAAATCAAGCACTTTGTTACGTCGTTAACCACAGTCAACAGTGATGGTGGAAGTAGAAACTGAAAGTGGTTCGTGGCAGGAGGTGAGCCTCACTCCCGAGATTTATCACCTGTTGAGTGCACAAGATCAGCGTGAACTCGATGACCCTCGGACGCGACGAAAGATTCTCAGCAAGCTAGAGAGTGATGCGTTTTTCGAACACGAGGATTTGGAACAGTTGGAACTGTTTCTTGTGCGAGAAGACAGAAAAAGGGAACAAGAAAAGCAGTTGGAAGGTGCTAACATTAAAAATGCAGTAATTCAGAGATTTCTCGCTCGACGGACAACAAGGGAGGAGGAGGAAGATGAGAGGATAAGGCAACAAGAGATTCAAGATGTGATCGAGGAGGCGGAAGATAATGAGGAAGATAGCGAGACCGAGGAGGAGGCACGTCAAAGGGTTGAGCAGTTTTTGATAAGAATGGCAGCTCTAGCGTATTTGGAGAGGAGGGTGGAGGAAATGAGACAGGCCCAAGGAGAAGGGGCGCCAAGCACAGTCCAGGAGCCACGAAGTTCATCGAACGCTGATAGTTCTGATACAGGGTCTTCATCAGAGGAAGAGACTGAGACTGACGTAAGCAAATAACAGATAAAAGTGTTTGTTTACTAAACTGTTTTAGCTTAGTAAACTAAAATGTGACTGTGTGCAATTAATTAAATTACTAACTATTATATTGTTTTATGTTTTATGACCAAAAAAGAGACAAACTGGATCTGATTCCACTGAACAGCTAGAAAGGGGATCATTAACTCAAGGTCAAGGGGCCCGTGGTTCTGGCGATTCTGGTAGACGTAGGACTGAAAATGAAGCGGAGGTGATCTCTAACCAACCGAAAAGAGACAGCAAACGAAAGCAAAAACAAAAGAATGACAAGAAAGATAGAAAGGATAAGGTTGATTCCGATGAGAAGGAGAAGAAGGGTTGTCTTGATAGTCTATGGAACTGTCTCGTTGGATGCATGTGCTGCTGTTTATAATAAACGGTGAATTGAAAAGGTAAAGAAAGCTACCAGGTGCCAAATTAAGGAGCGCAAACGATGAAAATTTTCAGTTATCGGAAAATTCTTGAATCGTGGATTTATTTATTGGATATTATATTACCCTGTTTATTTAAAAAATGCTCTAAGTTAAACATGATTTTCGGAGGTATTCTTTAAGTATTATACTTTATACATTTTCTTTAGTTATTTTTTGTTTGTTGTTTCTTTTTGTTGGTCCATCCATAACCGACTGATTACATATGTACTTATTGTTTACATAATTTCGGAGTTCATTGTCAAATCAAAGCTGGCTTTTTTATTTCGTCGATTATTATTTGTCGATTTGTTGAATTGTTTGAAGCCGAAAATGATGTATTTTTGCACTCTATTAATTATTAAATATAAAGATATATCAATCGTTAACTGCAGCTGTTACTGCTCATTATGGTACTGACTGACTAGGCTGACTGGTTTTGTAATCTTAAAACGATTATCGTATTAAGCATGGCCCCCTATATTATAATTAGTTTTTATATAGGGGGCTCTGTATTAAGTAATAATTGTAAGTGCATACAAATTTGCATATACAGCCAAAACATTTGTTAAAAATCTAACAAGCAATTTAGAAACATAGTAGCAAACCAACATTAAATGAATTCTGAAAGGTAGAAAGATATCTATTGTGAACTTAATAGTATAGTAAATTATGTACGATTATTTCTACTGCAGGAATTTATCAGAAGTTGTACAGCAATTAAATGCATGTATTAAATTCTAAATATATTTTCTAGTTAGTCAAGTAAGTCACGAACAAACCTTTTTTGAAGTAAAATGCATAAGAAATAATGTTCTATTAATTGTTTGGTTCTGCGGTATGTGCTACGCCGCAAGAAATCCTTATTGGTTTAACGTCTGTCTGAAGAGAGTCTTCGCAAATCAAGGCCAGTAAGATGGCACTGTCACGTTCCTATAAAGATGCTGCGTCATCGGATATTTGTAAACCAGTACCTGACTTTAAACACGAACTCTTTTCTATTAGTTGTTGAGGCTAGTTTATCATTTAATCATCGCCTGTTAAAAATGAGACATGTCACTTTTACGCTTTCAGTTTAAGAAAGAAGCATCCCATCTGTCATTTGAGTGGTAGAGCATGTGCCAATGACACGATTCTGCCTTCCAGCTACATGCTGGTTAAAAATAATTACGTACCTAATCCAGCTTCATTTTTTGTTGCCCTTTATGAACATTACATGGTATTATTGGCTTGAAGGGGTTGTTAACGTGCTCACTAGCGCGTTTATACAAAGATTTATCAAGTATAAAAGCGAAATACTATAGGACATTTTGTCATTAATTTGGGAAACGCTAAAGGAGGACACAAAATGGCTAGTAATGTATTAAAGTTGACAGTGATAGTGCTCCTGGTCACCACTAGTAGCATTCTCATGGGGCAATCGGAGTCACTTTCTCCTCTGCAGTCATTTGGAAAAAGTGAACAAGCAAATCCCTCGACGAGCTACGGTCCTCCAAATTTTACTCCTGGAAACCCTCTGACTCGTGTTTGCCGAAACACAGACCCGGAGGCAAATAAGAAGTTGGTGACCGATTTTTACCAGGAGGTGTTTGGCAACAAGAAATTTGAGTTAGTGGACAAATACATTGCTCCAGATATAATCAACCATAGTCCAATGGAAGTGGATGGAATTGATGGACTTCGAGAAGTCCTGATGGGTCCTTTGGGACAAGGACCCCCAACAAAAGTAGATATTAAAAGAGTAGCGACAGACGCAGATTTAGTGTGGACACACAGCAGGCTGCCAGTGCCAGCACTTGGAATAACATATGCAGTCGTGGATATTTTTAGAATTAATTGTGACGGACTAATACAGGAACATTGGGATGTACTACAGGACACTAACGTCATGTCTAGAAATTCACATCCTTTCTTTTAATCATAACAGAAATTCTTGTTTTACTTACATTTTTGTCTACTAAATAAATTAATATACTACGATCTTTTGTGGGGTTGAGACTGTAATTTGTTATTCTCAACATTTTTATTCCAGAACGAAATACAAGACAAAATCATGTAATCTATGTAACAAGTTAAACTCATTGTTTTTAAAATTGAATTTAAAGTCTCAAGTCGCATCACTTATTTTAAATTGCATAATGCATAATACCTAATCCTACTTGTGCCCTGTACAATATCGTACATATAGGCATCACTGTAATTAACTTCAGTGTAGAAAGAGTTATGAAAGACGTCACTGGGCAAAGGATTTTCTAAGAAAGCTGATGACGTCTTGTTTATTTCGCCTTGGCTTCTTATGGACTCGGTGCAGTGTTATACTTATCCTGTGTGTATGTAACTTTTGAGAAGTTGGCCAAAAGTACTCATAATGTAAAAATACTTGAGTTCGACTTTTTTACGTAGATCTGGAAAGAGTGGAGAGAATAGACAATTAAAGCAGTTTGCGTTCATGATGACTTTTCCTTGTCTTGGTGAGCTAAAAATACTAAAAATACATGGCCATATGTATGCTTCTAAATCCCAAACTAACGACTCTAAACAATCGTGCAAGTCATTAGATATTATACATTTTGCGCAACTTGCATCTTTCGTACTTGTCGTAGTACGCTATTTATATCAACTTACAAATTAAGTACTGCTGAGAATTACATGCATACTATCAAATGTAGAGGCCAGGTTTACCACACATGTGCTTTATTCCGGTGTTTCTTTTAGATTATGTAGGTTTGACGCAAGTATCATGACACAATATGTGTATACACTATAGACTTATACTCACCTTTAAATAGAACTAAAGGATACTACAAGACCTAACCAAGACTGGGATTAACGCGACAAAACCGCAAGTGCGAAAGTACACTTCCCCAGAATCCAAATGCATATCACGCGTTTACACAGTTCATTCCCTTTCGCCTTTATTGTCTGAAATATCATCAACTTTTAAAGCAATTTCGTGCAAGAGTAAAATGCTTAACCGCGTTATTACTGGAGACCACACTTCTAAACAGCATCACTTACAATTACAACAATATAGTTGTTAAGTAGCTGCTCTTAACTATACTACCTGAAACTTGAAACAATTTCAGACTTCAAGCTAAATTAACTCTATTTTGCGAATTTGTTTGCAACCATGAATTTACTTGTACTACTTATCCTGATAGTACTCGAAAACTGCACAGGCATTATCAGAAACGACATCACTGATCGCTGCCTTTACATGAGAACCCATGGGAAGCCAAGGAACTCGAAAAAACTCACTATTTACGCCAGAGCATGCTCGTGGGATTTACCTGAGTAAGTATCTTCATAAGATGGCTGAATAGACAAGATTTACAATAATGCCAGTAGGCATGGGCTATACTTAACCTAACTTCTTTTATAAACAGACAAAATACTCGCAGCCATCCTAACGAGCATCTTGAAATTGTCGCTTCTGAAATATCAGAAGCTGCAAACCTCAAATATGTAGTCAGGAAGGTGGAACAGTTGGCTAAAAATCGTACTGCCACATCTAGCAGTACATGTTTGTCTTCCACTGGTAATCAGAAACGACATCACTGATCGCTGCCTTTACATGAGAACCCATGGGAAGCCTAGGAACTCGAAAAAACTCACCATTTACGCCAGAGCATGCTCGTGGGATTTACCTGAGTAAGTATTTTCATAAGATGGCTGAATCTAGACAAGATTTACAATAATGCCAGTAGGCATGGGCTATACTTAACCTAACTTCTTTTATAAACAGACAAGATACTCGCAGCCATCCTAACGAGCATCTTGAAATTGTCGCTTCTGAAACGTCAGAAGGTGCAAACCTCAAATATGTAGTCAGGAAGGTGGAACAGTTGGCTAAAAATCGTACTGCCACATCTAGCAGTACATGTTTGTCTTCCACTGGTAATCGACCCGGAATAACATCGGCCTGTATGAAATGGAACCCAGACAGTGAATTCAAAATGGAAGTAGTTCCTCAGCAAAATTTTATAGGTTCCCTGACGAGCCGAGTGTCTTTCAAGATTCGGAATTCAGCAGGGTACTGTCTAACGGTTCAACCCGGCCAAGAAATTCTGCAATTTAAAGAGTGCTCCTCAAAATATGGTCTGTTCCAGGTATGGCAGGTGTGCAGGCACAATCGTCACTGCGATGTAGACTTGAAGTGGACATCAAGAAACATTCATTTTCCTTATAATGAGACTAACAGCACTCTTCCCGGTGTCACCAAACAACCCGACTCCACACTAAAGCCACCCATCCACATATTACCCACGTCTGCTAGCACTGAGAGAGCTGTGAAAACTGAAGAGCACATTACCCCGCCCAAGTGCAGCTTGACAGTTGGTACAACTGGAGTAGTCAATGAAGTTCTCTATACAATTCAAAACGCTCTCAAAATCTATGAAAGCAGTGAAGAGTTTCTTGCGTCAAGTCTCAACGCATTTTACCCAGGAGAAGTTTTAGCAGAAGCAGCGTCATTAGTGCAAGACATTTGCTCAAGTAAAAGGCTAGAATGTAGTCTTTGCAAATTGGACATTCCCACTTGCACAACCGGAACCATTGCAGATTTACTACTCAGATGGATGACAGAATGCAACGTGGGTGCTTCCAGACAAGAGTTTCTTTCGAATAATGTACTCCACGTACTTCTTCCTTTGTTTCCAATACAGGATTCCCTTCTGAGAACACTTCCGGCCGACAGCGAACGCCTCCGACTGATAATTCCTAGCTTGAGAAACTTTTTGAACGGATTGGAGAAAAAACTAAGTATAAATGGGGATGAAAGTTTGGAAAGTAAAGTCAAAACTCATCAAGAACAAGAAATTGAAAATGGAGTCACGGGTTCAACAAGTGATACAAATGAAGCTTTTCATGTTGACGATAGCTTTCCCCATTTCTTAGATATTGATATTCGATTTGGAAATACTAAAAGAAACAGTTCGTCGGAAAAATCTTCTACCTAACACATTTACTATTTACTTGTAAATTTGCAGTTTAATTATATTTATAAAATAATTAAAATATGAATAAACCCTAAAGATGGGTGTTACAACGAGAATACATAACACTAGGTATATGTACTACAGTTTCTTGTTCCACAACTATCGCACTTGCGCACTAACATGCCCTCCATTTGCCATTTTACAACCCCCTTCCTTGCCCCGGATCAAATTCTTGCATGTTTTTATTAAGACTCACTTTTCCGTTTCCAAAAATAATACAAAGCCAGATAGTCTAAAACGTACAAGTCACGCGCGGTAATTTTATTAAATTACTAACAAGTATGATGTAGAGGGTGTACCAGTTTAAAGGATATAATAGTTGCCTCGTTGCTTGTGCTAAACTTCTTTAGCATTTAAGTTGTAAATTGTTGCAGTTATTTATCTAGGAAGGCCATGCAGCATCAGATAAAATTCCGTACAGGTTGATTGCTAGGAGTTCAAATCGCTGCGCAGCTACTTCCACCTTATCTGTAATTTTAATATATTAATTCGAGGGATTTAAAAAGAATTTTTTTCTGGGTATGCGTAAAAAATTTGGAGAACTAGATCAATATTTATAATTGGATAATCTATGAAACGTTAAATCATCATTTTCGTTAAATGGCTGCACTTACTGTGAGTGAAGATACATGATTGGTTGCTAAACATAAAGTATCCAATGGATAATTCTGAGTCTTTTAGAGCCCTGCAAGCAAACTGGTGCTCTCCCGTTCCAGGCATTAATCCACAAATCAACAAGTTATGGGGAATTTCTTTTTCTCCATCCCCTCCTCCTTTAGTTCCCCTTGGAACCCAGCTAATTGTCCCAGGAGGAAAGGTGAGTAGCTCTATTTTGCTATCTGGTAAAATTATCTCCTGTCCTTGGAACGTTGACTGAAATAGCTTTACGTTAGGAAGAAGTTGTCCACAAAATACACCTTTGTTGTAGTTTCCCCTTGCCACGTATCGAAACTGATCGTTTCCGTAACCAGACGCCTCCTGGGAATCCAGGTTCAGACTAGAAGATGAGCCAGGAACCCAGGTTAATGGCTTATCTTTATTTACAATTGCAGGTTACAAATCCCACGGAGGCAATAGCAATGCATGTTACAAACTGTGTAAGAAATTGTAATGCCATTTTTATCTAAAATTAGCGTAGTTGCTTAAGTAGAGAAGTAACTAAAATGTTCTTTCTGCATTTACTTTATTGTATTGTATCGAGATTTCATCATTGCGTAACCAAACAAGGAGCAAAACAAAAGACTGATTTGACATAAAAAAAATTGATTGTTCTCTTTTCAATGATAACTCCACTGAAGGCTAACTCCTGAAGCTATCCCAAATGCATTCATCACTAACACTTCCCCTGTATCTCTCGAGTGCTCTTTTCCAACTGCTCATAATATAGAATAATTTTTAGTATGTGATTTGACATAAATAGGAAATCAGGTGCTTAATTAAGCTATTATTAATTCGTCAAATCTTACCTGCTCCGATGTAACATTTTTTATGGTAATTTGCATACTTTCCTACAATCAGCAGGTCGTCATTGTACCAAGCTCTGCAGACATATTGGGTCCGACCTGCCTGCCCTGTTCCACCAACCACTGCATTTGCAGGTACAGAGCCGTCCAAAGGCATTGGAATCCAGCTCAGCGTTCCAGTCGGAGCCGTCAGCACCTGTAAAAAGAAGCACGCGTTTAATTTGCTGCGTTGTATTTTTAATTTGAATACTTTTAAATAAAGAACCTGAAATGTATGGTAGACGTGTTCTGCACCACCGTCGGCCACCGTGGCAGAAATTAAGTCTGTTATTATGAGCTTTCCAGGTACCCACCGGTTTGAATGATTTGCTCTCACCAAGTAGATATGTCTCTTTCCTGTTTTATCCGCTCCGATACCACTAGCCTCAAAGGGGTACTGGAACAACTGATTGGTTGCTACCTGTACCCATTCTATTACTTTACGTCCTGAAGGGAGCTCTACTTGTGAGAGAACGATGCTTCGATGTAGAATAACTGCATGCAGAAGTACAATGGAATAACAATCGAAATGACAACAAATTGACTGACATTTTAATTTTTCCGAAAGCAGCAGCTTGTTTTCACTATCCTGAAGTTGCAGGTTTAAGTCAATGAATGTGGATGCTAAATGTGAACCCTTATTTATACGAATTTTTGTACTTCAACAAGCTGTATCTAAAATTTTTGCACTTACTAAACTGCATTCAGAGAGAATTGTGTAAATGAAAAATATAGGGAAGTAGGATGGTCGTCCACTCAATGCCACCCGGCTTATTCTGGCCACCGTATAATGCACATCTGCAGTTTTACTAAATAGCAGAACATGTCTCTGAAAATATTACCTCATTTTTCTGAATAGTACTGAAAAATAGCTTACAGTTGTTCAGAAAGTTGTACTTGCAAAGCAGTACATCGGTGTCTTATTGTACCCCAATTTGCAGAGATACTTATGAAAGCCAAATTGGTTAAGGTTGGTTAAGTATGGTAATTAATGTAGTTTAGCCAGATGTTTAGCACTCCCACACATATGCGGATATACGGTACAAAACAATAAGTTGATTTTGAGTGCCTGGAGTAACAGTAATTAATAATTAATTTATTAAGCCGTACGGTGATAAAGTTGGTACAGAGATTCAAGGTCGATTGGTCGGTGTCTCACCTTCGTGAACATCAGCAGTGAGTCATAGCATTAGTATAATAAGACAATACTAAAAAGAGCGAATACACTATAATGTGCCTTGGTATCGAATCCCCTCATTTTACATTAAGCACAAGTTTTCATCAAAACTTACATGTTACTAGTACCAGAAAGCGTAATTTGAACTCAGAGGTGGTCGTATAAGCTATCGCTGCCGAGGGGCCGACCTTGAGGAACTTCTCTTACGTCAGTCTCGCTAGTGGAAGCCGAACCAACGAGAGAACTCGTGCTCCCTGCATATCCCCCTGAAACAGTAGAACTGCTACCCAATTCATATCTCCCTGAACTCGCTGCGCTAATCTGGTAACCTCCTGACGATTCCGCTATACTCTCATAACCTCCAAATATGTCAGTTGCAGGACGAGCTTCAAATGACTCAGAAACAGTTGGAGCAGTTGGGCGGGAGTAACCACCCACACTACTATCTCTTCCACTTCCACCGCCACCATACCCGCCGAATCCTTTTCCTGACTCTGCTTGACTATTGCAGCAAGTGCAGTAGTAAGGTTTCGTTCTCTGAAGAATTGGCACCGCAACAGGGAGAATACTGATGGTGCACTTATAGCTATCCTGTCCGTATGGGCACTTGCAACGTGTTTTCTGATCTGACACATTTTCGCACTGACTATTGAATATTCCTCCAATCCGAACCTTCTTCGGAGGGCACTTCAGTTTGCAGTAGCAGCGAAATAAGAGAAATGGAAGACCAGTGAGAGAATCCCTCCAATTGTAAGTACAACTGGTGCCGTCTTTCATTTCCTCCTGTTCTTCTTTCGTCGGAGGGACCCTGCGCCACTCCCCGCCTCCTTCGCCACAAGTCGCGTCGCATGTATTGACACCACTGGGAATAAACGATGGGAACCGACTTTGAGGGAGGAAGGGAATTTTCGATATTATTGGAAGAGAGCTTAAGCCTGCTGCACATGGCTGATCAGAATTTAATCGACCAAGGATACGGAGTGGACCCCGACCTCCACCCTTTCCTCCAGAACCTCCTCCAAAAGGGTTTCTAAAAAGGCTTCCTCCTCCAAAAGGATTTTTAAATAATCCAGCACCAGGCAAACTGCTAAACAACCCACCCCCACTAGATGATCCACTACTACCTCCTCCATTATTTCCGTTCCAGCCCCAACCTCCTCCTTCTCCGCCTCCACTACCTCCGACACCAGTATTTCCACTACTGCCACCATATCCACCAACTCCTTCTTGGGGAAAGTCAGGGAAAACAGGTTTTTCTCCACTGCTACCAGAACTTCCACTATTTCCACCTCCTGCTCCCTTCCCACCGAGCCCTAAAAATCCCAACAGACCTTTTCCGCCACCCCCTCTGCCTCCTTTTAAACCTTTTAGTAATCCTCCACCTCCACCACTCCCCCCAAACTTAAATCCTGGAAGAAATCCTAATACTCCCCTACTTCCCCTTCCCTTGAGAATTTCGCTAGTGTTTGCATTATTCAGATCGTCTTCAATTTCCCCATCATTAGCATGACCTTCGTTGTCCCCACCATGTTCGCCTCCCAACATTTCTCCACCAAGCAACCCTTTATCGGCAGCAACAACACTGTGTCGGGCCACTTCGGGAACGATCACAACCTGAAATATTTCAGAAACTGATTATTCCTCCTATGGGAAACCTTTCTTACAATTATTCGAATGTGCACACCTACCACTGCAACCAGCAAAAACCAGGTAGGATATTTGGCGTTCATTTTGCGCACAACAATTTCACAGCATCAGCAGACTTTTTGTTTCCTCTCTTCCGATGGAGGTAGGATGACTGTTTTCAGGAAGTAGGCACGCATCCTGAGACATGTACAAATCAAAACTGTACAAATGAATTTCAGGTCCCTACGGACCTAAAGTTCTGTGCATATAAGAAAGACAGACAGAGATAGCCGTGCGCACTAATCCTGCATGTTCAGGCCCGGAAACCAACATGCACCCTTCTACAGAGAGAAATCAGTCCCGGAAGTAGCCAGTCTTGTAGTAGGTATTTTGATTTTCATGCGTTCTTTGGGATGTAGGTATGATTTAGATTCTCAAACAACAGGTTCCCTATCCATCTCACTTTTCCAATATCTTTCTTACGAATAAATAGATCCTAGCCCATGTCACGTTCTCTGTGTCTAATGCAACGTGTGATTGATTACATATAAATTACCCGAAGTAAAGGAAACTTTGACAGAATAGCATAAGCAGGAAGGAATTAGAACAGAAGATAAAAATATTAAATCTATTTCCTAATTGGAATTGTTTCAACTTGCAGTGCCGTTCAAAGGGAGATGCCCCAGTTTAAAAGGCTTTAATTCACTTGAAAACATTACCTGCAACAGTCCCCAACAGTACGCCTCAATGAAAGATGAGGTGTGTGGTGGGAAGGGTGAAAAATCGTGATCGTTCTGCGGACGCTCTCTGCACTAAAATCTGATGAGGCGACGTCCTCTTCACTTTCAAAGCGGAGTTTGAAGTTTTAATAGTAAAAATGCTGTATCTGAAAAGTATCCTAATTTTGCTTAAGCTTATAGTAAGTAATTAAGCACTAACGGTAAAGGCAGTACTAAAAATTTAAATTAGCATAATTATTAATGGCTAATGTAACATACTTTTCTGTTAGCCAGCCTTTGCTTTCATCAAAGGTGTTCTGATTTCATGCCTTTTTGGCAGAGCAACCAGGCAGGCTCAAAATCTATCAGAGCTCTAGAATCTATGAGAGTTGTTCATTTTTTAATTTTTGACACCGTTTTGACCTTAACAAGCAAAATATTGTGATGAGTGATGACAAATTTTAAAAAATGGACATGAAAGAGAATGCGCTTGTGAACGACAGGATTTCCATAGCCAGTAGCTCACTTCACGGAAATTTTGGCTTCACCATTAATTTGGAATTTTTTGGAGTTCCAGCCAAACTAGAGCACATATAGACCGAAATGGATATAGAGACATACATGACTGATCGCATTATAAGCATTGTAGCTAACAAACAGGGATCTGTGCCCTGTTTCACAGCGGCCAATGACGCTGGCGAGAAATGAAACGCATACGACAAACTGTCAAACAAATAAACTCGAATCTACAGAATAACGGAATCCGTCCAGACTGACTGTAACGGATGGACATAATGATAGACATAGCTGATGAATACTGTATAAATGATATGAGGAGAAAAATGCATCGTATTTACGCTAGTATTTTGGGCTATTAATTAAATTTTTGAAGTTCATCAAACATAAATGTTTCTTTTGCATTCATGATTTACAAAGAATAATATATTGCAGTGATAGTTTACTAACGTTGAAGTAATTAAAATGGGTACATTGATATATGCAGCTAGCTCACTCCTCCCTAACAATTCAATTCATGAATATAATCATTTTGAAAATTATCCGTCAGCATACAATCATGCACTGTGCAGAAGTTCTGCAGTATTTAAAAAAGCTGCATGAGTACGTACCTATTTGAATTCAGATTTGCTTCTTTTATTATATTACAACATAATAAAAATACATAGCTGTTTTGCCTTCCCTGTAACTTGCTACATGAACTGGTTGCTGTACACAATGAAGGCTGACTATGAGACACAGTGTGCTTGCAAGCTCATGAAATGACGAAAACTCTACTGGCACAAGTGCAAGGAAATATTTTATTTTAGCAATTTTCCCATTTAATTCCATACTGCATACTACCTGCAAACCTACCTGTTCTACATCATAATAAGCATCAGCATCATATACACCCAAGCTGGCGCTGTTGAGTCACTCCGCACACTACAAGCGGGGTATAATGCGACGCCGCATCGCTCATTGTTGGTTTCACATATACCTATTCCATTGTTTGGTTACAGCTTCAACATTATCTACCAAAACAATGCTAACCGAGCGCTTCGCCGTAGGCGAATTAATTAAGTATTTCAGCAGCAGAGTACCGAGCACACTTCACACAGTATTATCACTATGCTATAAACCCTGTAATACTGATGAAGTGCTGATCCACTATGGATGTTGATTACGAGAGATCGTCTACGTGCACGTATGTACATTATAGTCTTGGCCACTAACATCATTGTTACCTGTATCAAGCTGTATCGCGTCCTCACATCATCCAATCGCACATACCTACACAATTTTTTTCTAGTCTAGCAAAGAGTTCAAAACTAAAGGGACTTTTTTTATTCATTCTACATGCGCATGTTTTAGATTCAGATGCAACCTTTATATTGCAGCATCCCCAATGTGAATTTTCAACTGTAGTTTACCTATTATTCCCACCTGTATTCCCTGTCGCTATTTCCGAGACCTGATGCAGACATTAATAAACTCTTGACTACATATATCTAGTAGCAAGATTTTTTTTATGAAACCATTCGTGTATCCTAGCGTACAGTGTGCAGAGAGGTAGTGCAAAAAAATGAAAACATTTTAGAATTTCTTTACTGGCCCTGTGCACTTTTTCACAAGAGCATAAATAAATGTAACATCCCCGTTTTAAATTTATGCTTGCGACTTTCATGACAAATAAAAAAAAAAAATGAAAACATTTTAGAATTTCTTTACTGGCCCTGTGCACTTTTTCACAAGAGCATAAATAAATGTAACATCCCCGTTTTAAATTTATGCTTGCGACTTTCATGACAAATAAACGAAAAGCAAACAAGTGTGCGCATCTTGAAGTGCAACTTTAGACTGTAGGATAGTGTCAGCATTTAAATTATTACTTGAAGTAGTTGTCCACTTGAAAAATTTGCAAAGTTGAGAGAGAAATGGTGATGTAGATAGAAGACATTTTGAAAATTGTGAATAAAACAATTAAGCCATTAGAAGATTTAGTGGGTGCAAATTCTCGAAATAAAAGAGTTTATAAAATCTGCTATCTAAAAATTAGCAGCCTCGATAGTGACAGTGTGTAGATTTAGCGATTTCACATTTTTCATCTCTACTAGCCTACTTCTGACTCGAGCAAAAAATACATTTCTCGCCATTTGGTATATAAAAGGACTTAAGGACTTTGAGCCCTCCGCTTGCGCACTATACTTTTCAATTAATTGTAAGTATAAAAAAGGAGCCCCAATTAAAAATCCAATTTGCAGTGCGCCAAGTGCAAGTTATTAAGTGCAGGAGTTTCGCCACTGTGAAGCATTCATCATAAAAATGTGTTTTAATTGCTGATTGTACCAGCAACGTCTAAAGCATCTGGTACTGTAACTGAATTGGCACTTGCTGCAGGATGAAGAAACATATTATACCAAAATACTATTTCTCAAGCAAATGACCTCGTTTTTACTTTTATCGACTACGCTCCCTCCTCCCAAAAGTGAATAGTAAACTTGACTCCGTGTACCTGGGCGTGTATTAATTTTCATTTGCAATAATAATTGATGCAGCATGCTGGTGCACTCGTATAAATTCGCGTAAATGTAGCAGAGCAGAATGTGTGACTGTAATGCATATGGCTAAAAGCTATAAAGTTTTGAAAAGGGAAGATCGAAAAAGGACCATCTTGATAAAAAAAACGCTGAAAGAAAAGCGGACGCATTCCTTCTGTCTCTGAAATGAAAAGCAACATCAGCACAACACAGCATCACCATCATAAACGCTACCTACCTATGCAGATATACATAAGCGTAGCAGCGATATAGCGATATAGTGTAGCAGTTAACAATGACAGCATGACCCTCTAAATCGTGTGGTGAATGTAGATTACCATTTCTGCCCATTGTTGAATTGCATGCAGTATCACGACTATTACGCCAGAAAACACTGCCGTTCCCCACACCTACCATTCGTCCCCACTGCTTTGTATGGGGAAGTGCATTGTGACTATCAAGGTAACTATTGGAGTATGACAGCCTTTTTCGATCATGTGCAGGCGTTTTGTTTTGACTAGCTGCTGCTGCTGAATTCGTTTCTGCAAAGGTGCACAACAGTCTCTCGCACATCACATCCCTGAGTAAATTCTCTGTCGTCGGTCGTTGAAACTAAAGGAAACGGTTTAGATGAAGGCCTCTGGGGAAATGCCGTAATGTAATTCTCTAACTTTTTTATCTCAGAGCATGAGCACATCTTCATTCAATTGCTTTAGATCAACAAACAATTGGCAGTGATTGCCAGTCATAGATTGTAACGCACTCAACCAATTTATCTCACTAATAGAAAAAGATATATATATATAAATTTTGAAAGTTCGTGTGGCAGACTAACTTGTGTTCGGTTATATTGTGCAGCGATTACAGATAATTTAATCTGCTCAGTACAGCAGCAACATGGAATAAAAGGGTATAAGAATCTGTGAAGAAATCTAATGATGACACTTTGTAAATGTCGTTTTGTCATAGTTGCTCCTTTTCTATCTGGAAAGGTAATTGATACTGCCGAGGCGGTGCTATTGCAGGCTAAAAAAGTGAAGTTCAACAGGTTGTCTTCGCCTCGTGAGAAATCCATAGGAAAGAGCCTAGCCTGATCGGGTTAGCTTAAAAGCAGGCGATGTATGTAGCATTGTTTTAATATAAATCTCCGAATATGGATTGTTCTTAATTGCCTTGTAATAAAATACGACAGAGTCTTAGTCATCGATTAAAGTGTGGATTCTTCAAAATTTTGATAATAAATCCTAAGCTCAAATGATGCAGGCAGAAAATAATACGTTTTTGTGCAGTGACTGAGTAAACTATTTCCCGAGAATTCAACAGTGCCAAGTATGGAAGCTGGAGTTGTTGCAGGGACAAGCAGTAGCTTAGTTTTAGAGAGTCGAATGCGTGCTGTGCACGATGAGCAGGAAGATGACGACCAGCAGCAGGAGGACGCAGAATTCAATAGTGCCAAGTATGGAAGCTGGAGTTGTTGCAGGGACAAGCAGTAGCTTAGTTTTAGAGAGTCGAATGCGTGCTGTGCACGATGAGCAGGAAGATGACGACCAGCAGCAGGAGGACGCTAACGCAAACTACCATTCGAAAGTGGCGACGGTAAGTAATCAAAATAAGCGTCTAAGCTACCTACAAATTTTAGGCAACTTTCTCTATTTGCCTTTATGGTACTGTACCTTTTAAAGTGAGAGGTCGGTAGTTTCTAAATGTGCCCTTTTGCAAAATTGAGTAATTAATTACATTAGCAATCAGAGGGAATCGCTTCACTGAAAAAAATATAATGAAAACAAATTCCTGATGAATATTCCTGCTGAGATATTTATGTTTAGCATATAAAGATACTGTTGAAGTTTGAGTGATTTATTTGTTTTCTTAAATTGTATCTTGCGGAATTTTCTTCAGATAATGATTTTTTGTGCTTTACAAATAGGTGCGACCCTTAATGCACACATCTTGCTTGATTGGGGACGAGGAAGCTGTTGTGAGGCTAATTGCTGCCGGTACTAGCGTTGATGACGAAGATTTTGTAAGTTTATTTCTTAATTTCAGGATGTAGCTTAAATAGTTGGTGGATTTGAGGAGAAAATGCAGCGCAATGCAAAATGCAAGGCAGAGCTTTATAATACCGTGGAGTAGGGTAGGTGCAGATTGATTGGTCTCTTTTAGCCATTAGAAGTTCGTATTTCACAGCAACTATAGCTCAGACAGACCCCAAAAATGCAACAGGAGTATCAATTTTCAACGAATTTTTAAACCCAGACTTGTAGCCATTATTTTGCTGCTGTAGAGAACGTGATATGATGACATAGTGGCACGCTACACTTGAAAATGTCGTTTTACTCACAAATAAGATATCTTTTGCGGAAACATCTTTACGCGTGAACCTCGACCAATAATACCAGTTCCATCCTCCTCGATGTAGCCTATTGTTTAGAGAAATCAAATCGGCCATAAATATTCGTTAGACATATATATATATATATAGCATATATACATATAGCAAGTAGTGTTTACATTTTGAAAAATTTCCTTATTTAAGATTCTAATTATGTATATTAATACAACTGTCCTTCAAAAATAAGAAGCAACATGACAACCTTGGCCTGAGCACTTAGGCCATGCTTTTAAATACATAGATATTTTTTGTAGGAATGAAGTCGTAAAGATTTTAGTAAGCAGACAATAAAGGCACGAATAGCGGGTTTGTCAATCATTCATACAAAAAAATTCATGAATGAAAACAAGTAGCAGTATTTTCTTTTGTTAGAATAGTAATGTCTCTGTGAATGCATAATCAACATAATTCAGGTAGTTGATCTTAAATTTAATTTGTAGAAATTTCACTAAAACAGCATTTAACAAAATTGAGCAAATTTAATCCAAGTATTATCTACTGTAAATGAGCTCTGCCTACCGCTATACGTTGGTGGTTTTTCTGAGGAAAATCAGTAGTTCTTGTCTGAGAATTTACGCTAATATTTTTCGTTTTTATTTTATTTTTGCTACATGAAACGGATTACCACTCTCATTTGCTGCACGACCATCGATGTTTAAATTTTTGTGAATATTGCAAACCACCACACCGCTCCACTTGACCATTTCACCGGGATTCTCATTTTTCTCAAATTCATTGACTCTGCCTGGTGTGCTGAAAACAATTTTTGTGGTTTCTCTACTGATTTTATCATTAACTAACTTGCCACACCATTTTTGGATCATTGTTGGCACTTAAAACCAATCTGATCATCACCATCTACTGGAATCAACGACAAAATGTGCGTGCGTGTGAAAATTTTAAAAACCGCTTATTACCTTCTCATCCCACATAACTGTGCATTCTGAATTTGTGGAAACGATGGACTTGGGCTAATGACTAATATTCACAAAACTGCGCATCATGATAACGTCCTCGGACAATTATAACAATGATGGGTGTATGAATGGGCATTATTGCCTCTGGTAATAATGGTCACCACTTCAAATATAAACGAAATCATTTGGGATTATTACGTGGACATGTGAAAAAATACCAATGCAAAATTCTCCACCACACATTTTCCCTTGCGAATATCAACCGCATCGAAAACTACGACGTGTTCTACCAGGCTGGCTGTACTCCTGTGCAACTGGCGTCTGCCGCAGGCCATCTCAATATCGTCAAACTCCTTCTTCAAAATGGAGCCAAACCAGAAAAACAGGATTCCTCGGTAAGCTACTACTATCACTCGTTCTGGCTTCTTGTTCCTGACATTTTTTTTTCGAGAAAAAAACTTTTTTTTCGTACCTATTTATTTATCACACTCTAATACCATGAACTACTGGCATTAAACAAGCTAAGACAAAGGACGGTGACGGGAGAACATATATTGAAGGAGAAACAGGCCTAGTTGACAAGAACAAGTATACTTGCTCAAGAGCTAAAATGCGATGGCGACTTGTGCATTTCTCTCTGACTTGTTTAGAGAGCTCCATTTTGTCGCGAAAGCCATCATTATTAAGGGAATTCTGATAAATGCAGTTGTAAATTTTTCAATTTGAATTTTTCAGACTATATTTTCGTGAATTATAATGCTGCGTGCTAAATTCCTCTGCTCTTTTTTTATGAAAGAAAAGCAGATTATTTTTTTCTTTATGAGAGCGTTTGTCCTTGATTTATGGAGGATCAAAGTAAACGATCAAGTTCATTTTGAGAAATGAGACGCAATGCGAATAATGAAACTTACCAACAGTGTTACAAATCAAGAATGAGCTAGAGTAGAGTTGACAATGGAGCAATAGATCATATCATATTTTCACATTTTAGCCACATCCTGATTATGGCTAGGCCCATTGCCAGTTCGAATCTATTATAAAATGCCCTACACAATTTGTCATAGCTGTGTCACTGCTCGTTATTGTTCACCTCGCTGTAAATCAAAATGCGCCACAATTGAATTTGAATTATTTCTGAAGGATATTCAGTCTGACATTTGCTACTGCTATTATATTAATAATTATGTAGTAGTTGTCTTGTAGTTTGCCAGAAATTCAATGGAATACTTGCCGAATTAATGCCAGTAGCACAAACCAGTTATTGTTTAGTGCTATTAGTAGCAAAAACAATTAACACATATGCCATTTACTTATATCTCATCATATCACTACAACTTTCGATAATGCACTAGATTGCCGAAACAAAAATGCAGAGATACTAATGAGAAGAGAAATAAATTGCTCCCAGCAAGAAAAACTGCTTATTTATTAGTTGACGAAAGGCGCAAATGAACCAGATGCTGAGCCAATTATTACTTCAAAAAAACATTTTGCCACTTTTTATAATTTCGAATATTATTATGCAATGTGATTTTTCTTAACTGATATTTTTTATGCCTGCAGCACGGTAATACCTGTCTCCATGAAGCTTCCTGGCGTGGATATTCCCGTCTTGTGAAAGCGCTAAGTAATAAGCTTACAGCGGACAAACAGAACAACGGGGGATTCACTGCGCTGCATCTGGCCTGTCAAGCAGGTCACAACCAGGCAGCAAGGGAGCTACTTCTAGCGGGGGCGGACCCAAACTTAGTAAATACTTATGGGGACACAGCCCTCCATACCGCTGTCAGATATGGACACGCCGGCGTGGCCAGAATTCTTCTCAGTGCTAGAGCGGCTCCAGATGTTCAGAATAAAGTAAGCTGAAATCTTTTGAAATCAATCCTAAATGAAAAAAAACTTTTAGTTTAAGTCGATTTCATCTTCTGAGAACAGAAATTTATTGAAATGGCAATGAGATCAAATGGAAAGATTGAGATCACTCTCAGGCTCTCCTCATGTCAGCGTTGGCGCTCTATAGCTAGAAGAGTCATTGTCTCAGTGCTTCATGCCTCGTCGTCATCATCACTTCCAAATATGTGCTATGCAATGACATGTAAACAGAACGTGCCTGATAGTTCTTAAACCTTTCCTCTTTGACAATGCAATACTTTCCCTCCCGCTTAGGCGGTTTGCTGATAAGAGTAGTCACATTTCATGCAGGATTTACGCGAGTTTCTTTGTCCGCGGGCAATTTTTTTTTGCTTTCTGCTGCTCTCACTACTTACACGAGTAAGTAAAAGTGTTTGGCATTTTTATGGACATCGCGACATTCTGCTGCGTTATTCATTAGATAAAAAGATAGGCGAGGCACAGACAGGCACAGCACTTTTTATATGGAGATTTGCACACGAATCTGAATTTATCTTCAGATCTGGATGGAGGGCAGTTGCAATAAAGTGATTGGATGATGCCTAGCACACAACTCTACATTCCTGAGTGTACGTGTACGATTACTATTGTGTTATGTAAGATGTAGCTTTGTTGCTTGCAAGCACTTTATGTCATCCATAGTCCATAAAAAGAGTTGTTCAGAATGTGACGAAGCGAGATAATTTAGGCTCTGTACGCGGACAGGTGAATCGTGCTTCGCCTCAATATGCTTTTCTAGGCTGTCAGCCAGCGACTGATTTGTCGGATTTTCTGGCATCGAAAATAAAAAGAGATACGAACTCTTGCTAGATTACAGGAATAAGTTAGCCACACCTACCTTACCAACCCATTCGCTGAAACTGCTTAGTATTTAAACTCATTGTAGTCCAAGGGCGCAATCTGGTAATGTTTATCACAACGACAAGAGCTTTCATGAAAGCGAACGTTTTGATGGGTTTGCTTTACTATTGCTACGTGTATTGCCCTTTATATTGCTCTCATACTTTTGCTCTTGCATTTGCTCTTGTAACCAATTACAGGCTTTCTCCGGTCAATACGCAAAAAGGTAATAAATGTAGAATTACATAGCAACACATAGCAAATGGAAAAACAGAAACCGCTTTTCCTATGCGTTCTAACTGGCAAAATGTAGTTTACCGCGGGAAACTACGAATTTAACAAAATGAAACTGCAATGAATGATGTGGTATTTTAAAATGAGAATTCAGGCACTAAATCGGTTGACGAAGAATTCTTTTTAATGACAAAAGCCTCGCTCTTCAGCTAGCAAAAAGTTCCCATTCTTTTACATAATATGGCAACTTAAATGAAATAAAAAATGCTAACTTCATTCCATAAAGGAAAAGAATGTGGGTGTAAAGTGTAATAAGAAGAGAAATGTGATGCCATCACTCGTATATTAATTATTGGCTTCTTTCAAAACTTGCAGAATGGAGACACCCCGCTTCATATTGCCTCAGCTATGGGTCGAAAGAAACTAACAAAGATACTTTTGTCATCGGGCTGTCGCACAAACTCGCGAAACCACCAGAGGGAAACGGCCCTCGACATCGGAAACCGGAAAGGCTACGACGAGATATGCTACATGCTCCAACACCCACCAACAGTGATTACTCCCCTACAAAGAGACGAATTAAGAGCCTCCAAGCTTAACAACAGTAAGTCAGCATCCTCCACTGGAAGCAAAAGCAAATCAGAAGGAAAGCTGCGGGATCGATCGCCTGAAAGAAGTGGTGGTGGAAGTAGTGGAAGAAGTCACCAAAGAAGAGAAAAATCTGGCGGTGGAAGTAGTAAACGAAGCAGTAGTAAAGAATCGCCACGTCACTCCAGATCAAGTAATAATAATGACAACATAGTTCCCAACTGGAGTCCATATGGATGCCACTACCACCCCAACCCACAAGCCTTTCCCCCGCCAAATATCGACTCGCTTCCAGAGGAGCCCCTCAGAAGTGGGGAGCTGTATTACTTAGACTTGGCTGGCAACATTCATAAGGTGAGAATTTTATCGCTCAAATCATTTCGTTACTTAATAATGTAGAAGTAATAGTAATAGTAACATGGTTTTTTTCTTAAAATATATTTAGGGCCCAATCGGCATCTCTGAAGGTTGCTACTGCACGCCAATTCTCCAGCCAACCACAAGCGTTGTGGACAGTCCCGCAGTTCAGTGTGCCAAAAATTGTCAGGAACAGTTGAGAATCGCTAACTACCCAACTGTCCAAAATTCACTTGGACACCCAAGCGCAGCTATCCTCCCTTCAGTCAATGTTAAACGAAAAATTGAGCCAGAGGGAAAGCTACCATCGGAGCAGCTGCGAAACACAATTGAAAGACTGGGTCAAGCAGTACAGACGGTTCCGAAAAGGTACTAGCTAAAGAACTCCTAACTGCATTATAGCCCGTTTAGCGTACCTATATTAATGCTATATTAACATGGGACTTTATATTGCAGAGCTATCTAAAAATCCAAAGGCACTAGTCCAAGCGAATGAACTCCTGGAACGAGCTTCAACCTTAATGGTGACCCGCCCAACATCTCCCTGTGTCGAAGAGGAGGAGTCCGACAGCGACAGTGGGCTTTAGTAAAAGTCCCTTCAAAACTCAAGCTTATATCAAGTGACGAATATTTTTATGTGTGTACCTGTGACAAAAATTTTAATTTCTCGAAAGTTGTATCTGCAAATAATATAAGCGTACATGTAGGTATAGAAGCAGAATACAAGCACTATATTTTCCAAATATAATATTTACAAAGAGTCTCATCTACTTATAAATATTTTATGGCAGTAATAAGAATAAACGAGAAAGAGGTAAAAGAAAACTACTATCTATCTAGTTGAAAGAACGCGTCCCTGATTTTCATTTCAACGTGCTTAAGTGAGTAGTAGGATCCTTTCCAGTGCTGCCATATTACCCCCATCCCAAATGAATGGGACATGTTCCCATTGGTCGTCTCTTGGTATAATCCATTGAGGTTGGACTGTATAGTTTTAAACAGTGCCGATACCGACATTTATTTTATTTTTAGAGTTATTTTAACAGATATAAAAAAGAAATTCAAATAGTACCTCAAAACATGAGTAATACCACCATCCTGATTGGTAAGTCCTAGCGCAGTGTCTCCAGGAATCTATGTCGTTGTCTTTATCGGGAGTACTGAATAGCATGTTATTATGACCGGCTGAGGCTATCCCCTGCAAATTTACTATTTTCTTATAAATTTTCACTTCTTAAATCCAAGTATGGGCTCAGAAGAAATTAATTAATAATCAGACTAACCAGCAGTCCCTGAATAGCCAGACACATGTATTCTGTAGAAATCGGAAGCATTTCCAAGTTTGAAATTTTTGTAGGTCGCGTAACTACTTTCCCCAGACCAGTCAGTCAGATCAATTCGTAGCTCTTGAATTCCCAAGTCAGTATAAAGCAGACATTGAGGATAAGCCTGGAGTTTAATATAGTAGAATAGGATATGTAACTAGACAAGGACAGACAGTTGTACAAACAAACTTATTTTGATTAATCCTGTTCCTGTACCCAGCCAAAAATCGCCGCTGCTGACATTGCCAAATCCGTTTTTGTACTCCTTCCAATTTTGAAAGAAGGACACTCTGGTCGTTTCTCCAGTGTTTGAACTAGTCGTAGTAGTGTCAGATTTCCCCCGTCTTTGTATAACCGTCCATCCTCCACCATCAGTAGACATATCGCAGTATACCTAATTTATACAACTCTGTTTTACAGCCTCCCCAATTTTCTATGCTCTTATTTTTTGTTTTACCTCCTTTTGATTTCCCCCGATATATATCAAGTAGGTTCCACTGGTCAGATTTCCCAACAGTCTTATGTCCGAACAGTCCCGAGGCTGAGCTAATGGTAGCCTCGAGAAAATGAAAATATGCGTACGCTACTGAAGCAATGATTTCAAATGGGAAATCTTATACATTTTAATTAACTGTAGTCTTACCTGTACGCTGGAAAACAAAATTCCATAATTATTTCTCCAATTAAATTATAATTCACTAGACCTTACTAACACTACCCACACTACTAAATTACCATTTGAGATTGAGAGAAAAATACCTTGCCGATATTTTTGTCTGTTGTCTTTTCAAATAGAGACCATGAGCTGTTTAGCCTTTCCAACTGAGTTTTAAGTGCCAATATCTGCAAAATTAAAGTAGCACATTACATATCGCGGAGCTTTTACTGCTTTACGATAAATACCTCATTCCGTTGAAGTCGCACTTCTTCGAGTAGAGTTTTGGTGGTGCCTTTTCTGATTCTCCCTGCTTTGTTACCCGATAAATTCCTGAGTCTCTCCGTTCCATCTCTATGAGACTGCCCTTGGTCTGAAAACGGCTGCGACTGATTGCTCTCGAGACCGTATGGTTTTGGTCTGGGAATCTGGAAGAATTGGAAACGCACTATACTTTCATCATTGGACAATATTACGCAATAAAGATGTAATTAATAAGAAGAATATTTTTTACAAACATGGAATAGTAGCTCATCAAGCAATGTCTGGGCACACTTTAGCTTATCTGGAACCTTTTTCATATTAGAAGCCATCAGAGTAATATTTTGAACCTTTGTTTAAAAAATAAAACAACTCCGGGCAATTCGTCATCTACAACTTTTTAAAAAACGTTTGGAAATACCTGCTCCTTTGTAAACATCTTTAGAGCATTCGCCTGTCTTTTCATTTCAGTAGACATTTCTTTCAACGACTGGTTAACGGCATGAGCGCGTCTTGCAGCGGACTTTTCAATTTCCACTGTGAAATGCTCGAACCTCTGAGCCATTTCTTGATGCTTCTGATGAAGACCGTAGATGTCCCTCAGCTTCTCCACCAGCAGTCTATGAACCTACTTGTGAGTGGAGAAACACAACAATCCATATCGTTGGGAAACTGAAGCCCAATGAACTTACCGAATTACGCATTTTTGTTACCTCACGCACGTCGTCTGATTTGCTTCTGTACTCCTTCCCCATCTCACATTCCCTTTGTAAAATTGTTATCTGCACAAAAATCGAAATTTGTAAGTCATAGTTAACTTTAGCGTGAGAAAAATTTAGGTATCCAAAAATTAAATTTAGGCACATTTTCTTTGAGAGATTGCAAGGTCTCCTCAACATTTGCAACTTTCTTTTCCACTTTTGCCATTATCTTTCCTCCGTCAGGCTGTGGGAATCTGCTTCCATCATCGTCCCGGCTTCCGTCAGATAATCGCTCTGAAGTCCCTGTTGAATTCACGTTCTGGCTGTTCTGCGCCAAATCTGGTTCGGATGCAGCTAATATAGAAATCGACGACAAATCTCTAATAGGAGGTGCCGCACCGTGTGGATGTCCGTTCGCGAGTTTTTTGTGGGTGATCGGATGTTCGTAGAATCCCCAAGCAGCATTTTGGTAAGATGGAAGGTGATGCAAATGTGAAGGTCGGTGTTGTAGATATCGAAAATAGGAAAGTGAAGGTGGATGGTTTTGAATATTTTGAACATCGTTGGTATCGCTATTATGAGTGAGTGGAGCTGTCGTAGTTGAAGGTGATCCAGAATCAGATTGTCTTGCGCAAATAGGACACTCAGACCAAACTTTCCCAAATTCGTCCAATCTCTTTTGAACCAGTTCTTCTACATTTTGAAGTACAGTTTGCTCCGTGGAAAGGACCTGGTAGCAGTGCCACATTCATTTTTTAATTTTTTTTAAAAAATTACCATCTAATTGTTTTTATGACTGCACATAATGCACTAAAAGTGACAATGAGCGAAGGTCAGCACTCAACAAAATCTTTCTTGTCTCCTTTCATTTGCTTTGGTAAAATGGGAAAGAGCTGACTGCAACGTGGGAACTAAAGTCTGATATCACCAACTCCCCCATCTTTTAAGCTAAACTGAGACTGTGCCTGAACTAGCGCAAGTCTTTAGGTGCACTTATCTTTAGATGATACCTCTAAGGTGTAGGTAAGTACTTAAGTATGCCCTGCGTTTGCTTTGTGTGCACTATAATTAATGAGTGACAATTTCATTAGTTCATAGGTGTTAAGAGGTAGTGCAGTAACTGTAACATTCCCTTTTGCTTTCATACTCCTATATCACGCTCAAAGTTTTGGTCTTTCGATGATGTCAAATGAGTTATTTAAAAGAAAAAAATCAAATGTGATTTCGAGGAAGACGTCACACTTTTAAATATTTCGAGTGCAATTCACATGCATGGAACTTACCTTGTCTTCGAGAATGTGAACCCTTCGTGAGAACTTTTGCCGAAAGTTGTGCTCATTACGCTCTTTGTCCTCGAACGATTTTGTGAGGGAATCAATCTGCACAAATAATTAAATTTCGATAAGTATAATAGCTTTGTATATCATGTAGATTGATTGTGCATAAGAATAAAACATTTCAGGCTTGTATATATCTCCCAACTTAAAATATGTGGGACATTGCAATTGGAAATATGAGAATCATGTTTTAATTTAAGATTGATGATCTTTCAACTTTCTGTTTTATCTCAGAGAGCCCATCAAAGTGCGCTTTACTGAAGATGATTAGTACATGGCAGCACGCTAATACTACAAGAGCACCATGGGAGGATTGTGCCCCACAGCTAATTAATCTATTTATGTGAGCTTACTCATAAGCAATGTAGGATCGTGAAACGATGACATGAGCCAAACGGCACGAAAAATTGCATTGAGCCAGAGAGTGATTAGCTCAATTACAGATTAGTATATAATGCCAGTCCAAGTGTCAGCTTGAGCAGTCTTGCGATTGTGAGCCACAAA
This sequence comes from Acrocyrtus sp. NNG-2020, assembly GCA_027744115.1. Classification (NCBI taxonomy): domain Eukaryota; kingdom Metazoa; phylum Arthropoda; class Collembola; order Entomobryomorpha; family Entomobryidae; genus Acrocyrtus; species Acrocyrtus sp. NNG-2020. The sequence goes on from JAHZND010001130.1 coordinate 52,951, forward strand.
TGAGAGTCGAGTGGGTAAGATGATAGCAGTACGATTAGTAAATCCAGATAAGGAAGGAATATTATATTGGTCGCACGGGGAATCTCACAACACAATTAAGTGGCACCACGACCACGGCCTATCTTTATTGGTGCAATTGCGCTTATCTCCCATTTTCGAATTAATTATATTTGTATTTCAAAAAGATGGAGATTAAGGTACTTAGACAGATATATCTTGGGAATTTTTCTTACTTACCTTTCATGAAGATCTCATCTTGTGATCGTCTCAGCGTAAGAAGGTAGTCAACAACGTAACGTAGATTTTGGGCTGAACTTGCACTATCACCATCACCTCTGTTGGAGTCACTTCAAAAGAGACAACAGCAATGCATAAAATTGTTCACACCCAACTTGAAATATATATTTGATTAGGATAAATTAGAAAAAACAGGTAAACTAATAATGAGCTTGCCATTCTGCTAACACCTTTCCAGAAAATTTGAGGTATCGATCTGGGCACGTGCGCTTGTGATAGTGACGAACAAAGTTATTACAAACCAGAAAGAATTTACTTGAGCTGTATTTACTTTCATTTTGAGCTAAAAGTCAGTATTTATGTGTGGCATGTCCAGAAGGAAGTAAATGACAATTTTTTTCAAAAAAGGATTTCATCGCGCAGTTTCACTATGCGGTAAACGCTGATCGCAGTTATCAGAGAACTGAGAACATAAATCATACAATTTCTATTTTTATGTATGGATGAATTTGGGTGTTGCAAACCAAAAATAGTCTCTTTCCAAATGTCCCATGCCATTCGCATTTCTTTCAAAGAGGCAAGGCGTTGGTGCATACTCATTCGCTCATCAGTCGAACAACTCTTGCTGTAGCTTTATTAAAATATTAATTTTTCATTCCATTTTTCCATTATCACATTTCATTTCAGTCACCTGCTCACATAGTAGCAACTGAGATAAGTAGACAGCCAGCTACTTTTTCACTTTTAAATTTGCTCATAGCCAGTTACCCTTTCATGCAGTCAAATCTGTAAGAAATTTGAATCTCGATGAATTGCATTTGGCACAAATCTGTCCCATTTCACTCTCAGAAAAATCCACGTTACTTCTTTTTATCTTTTCGTTGCCGACGATCTCTTGGCACTCGTCTTCCAGAAATCAGCACTGAACATGTTTGTGTCCAATATTTTCATGTTGACGGTCAACAACAGCTGCCACGTTCATTTATCCATTGAAGAAAAGAAGCCAAGGCTAATTTTCGCATTATTACTTCAAATGGGGGTGGGATAAGGAGAGACGAGCAAGGTCCTTGCTCATCGCCAAGGAGGTATACACATCGTCAATAATTCGTAACTCGAGTTCCGGTGTCAATTTCAACTCAACCGCGCAGTTTTTTATCAGCTTCCATTCATTTCATCGATCCTTCAAGTCCACCGCACAGTTTCTCATTATAGAGCTGAATTAGTTATTTAACCTGAACTAGTAACCGACATATTACGCATATCTTTTTTTACAAGCTAAATGGTCCGTCAATTTGGTTCGCATTGAAATGTGTGAGCCGCACTATCTCTGCTCCCATGGGTGCGTAGCGTATGCTGAAAAACAAATACACAAGTGCGTGCGTCTTAATTAGCCGCTCAATTAATCTCAAGTGGCAGCATGGAAAATCCAATTTTCGTGTTTTCTAAAATAGACTAGTTTAGAAGTGCGAGACAAGGCCAATTCAACCAGACTAAGGATGTGTGAACTTCGACATTACGTGAACAACTTGTCGTTATCTAATCATATAAAAACATTTAATTAATATGCTTGCGCCCATGCTCTGAGTAGTCATGCCCGTTCAATGCTGTGTGAGCTTCTTGCAATAGATGACTTCGTCACAAGGAAGTTTCAGCAAAGTAGCGCGAGATACTTAGAGCCAGAAAGCTACAAGCCATTTGCCATTTCTTAATGATTTATGTTATTGGGGAATAGAGCTTAAGGCCAGCAATATCATCTTCCGTTAGCGCTGCTGAAAAAGTGGTTGATATGTAGTTCTCACAATCCAAAGAGTAACAGCATTGAAGTAATCAAAGAGGAAACACATTTTTGCTCTTTAATGCGTCTGAAACTGTTCTAAATGGGAACAATTTTATCTTGGGAATTTCAGCGGATGCTTACATAGGTAACTAGGTGTTCGACATTGAGTCTCGCTTCGCCCCTATAATTCTGCAATGGAATGACAGCGGAACGAAAAAAGGAGTAACAGCGTAACAACATTCTTGTACTCATTTTACGGTTTGATGCATTATTTTTTGTAATTTTTAAAAACATAATCAGTATATTTTTTAAAATGTATTTTCCGTTTTAGTTGAATGTGTTTAGTTAAAAAACTTTCCATGTCATTTTCCTGGCGGAGGAGTATCGGATTAGAGGTAGGTGTGCCAGTATGTCGGCGGCATATCACTTTTTTGTGTAGGTCGGAGTGAGTAGCCTACCAATTCTAAAAAGATTACGTAAATTCTTCAAGATTTCTTTGTCCCGCAATATGCCTTTCATTTCATCAATATAGTAGTTAAGACATGTTCTAACTTTATCTTTGGAATTAAATCGAATTTTTTGTGGCATTAAATTTTTAGTGCAATATAAAAAACCTTAATTGACTTCATCTTCCTCATTGCCATTGCCACTGCAGTGACCACCTTAATGGAGTGTTTGCAAAAAAATAACTTTGTAAGAAACGCGCTATTCCTGCCTTTTTAGATGGAGCCTTGCGGAGTTTTATGCATGCAGGTTAAAATCATAAAAAGGAAANGTTTTATGCATGCAGGTTAAAATCATAAAAAGGAAAAGGTGAAGATAAGAATTATAAATAATTTCACTGCATGAAGATATTACTCAAACATTTCCTTGTTTTTGCTATAATCAACTTCAATTGTGGGTTTTAGCAGCGTAGCAGAGCAGAGCTTAATCAGCGTTTCATTTTTCATTGTCTGAGCTCGAATTATCTCTTTTCACTCTTCTTCAAAACTAAACTGCATCGTCTGCATCTCACTCCCGTAACCAGCCCATCATCATTCCTGTAGCTTGCATTTGCAAACCACTCCTCCGCACAAATATTACTACTAACACCCAATTCCAGCCACACTTAATAGGATATTTTTTAAAAGCAGAAGTGCTGATATAAAGCCGGCTTATATTAATCCCTAAATTTTTCAGCTGACTGACTGCAAAAAATTTAAAGTGCATTTTCATTTAAAGTTTTATATGCAAAAAAAGCTGGAAACATGCAATGTTTTTATGAGCGGAAATAAGTTGGAGATAAGGATTTGCATAGTGCAACAGCATAAATAACTATGCTATCGATGTTACGCTATTAATTTTGAATAAGTACAATGAAAGTGGAACAAATTAGTCTGTAAAAATCGAAGCACATGCACAATATTGTGGAAGATCATTTCACCAAGAAAACCTAAATGCGCTCTACTGAATTTCTTCTGGTTGCTTTTCGCTTTATCATCCGACATAAATCGGTTTATGTAATTGTTACTGAAGTGCGTAGACTTGTAGAAATAATATCCACATATACGCTTTGATAAGACTTTTACAATTGCTGATTGTTAGTCACGTACGTAATAAAAAAAGCTCGTAGTGATGCAAAATCCATTTACCTAACAACCCTAAATCCAGTCCCAAACGCCTTCTCTAG